>JAAAWM010011133.1:0-63552 GCA_036873465.1 Thinopyrum obtusiflorum
CTCCTACTGGTTCGATAACCTTGGTTTCTTCACTGAGGGAAATACCTACCTTCGTTATGCTACATCATCCCTTCCTCTTTGGGGAAATACCGACGTAGTCCTAGCAAACAGGAGCTTTTCTGGCGCTATAGTCAGAGAGCGATCAAAAGGAATTTCTGGCTCCGTTGCTGCGGAGGATCTTCAACATAACCAGGTTCCTAATCATATATCTCATCTCCTCACAATTTACATTATTTTCCATTTGCCTCTCATTTTCCTCTCCCCCACTTCACAAAAATTTGCCGTTTTATTCGCCTCTCTTTTTCCGTTCGCCATTTTCTCGTCAGATCTGTTTTTGTTTGCAATCTTGTGTGCTATCTTTGCTTGTGTTGCCATGTGCCTTCTATATGCTTGCATCTTCGCTTGCTAAAAATCTATTAATATGGATCCCCATCCACTTGCTAATCTTTTTAAAATATCCAATCATGATGAACCAATTGCTAGTGATTTGAGTGCACTAGATTATCTTTATGAAGTTTTGCTTGAGATTCATGAATCTGAAAATTGTGATGAAGAAATTTCTGAAGTTATTCATGATAGCTCCTTGAATGAAAAGCATGATTGCAATGATTTTACTATAAAGGGGGGGGGGGGGGGGGGGGGGGGGGGGGGGGGGGGGGGGGGGGGGGGGGGGGGGGGGGGGGGGGGGGGGGGGGGGGGGGGGGGGGGGGGGGGGGGGGGGGGGGGGGGGGGGGGGGGGGGGGGGGGGGGGGGGGGGGGGGGGGGGGGGGGGGGGGGGGGGGGGGGGGGGGGGGGGGGGGGGGGGGGGGGGGGGGGGGGGGGGGGGGGGGGGGGGGGGGGGGGGGGGGGGGGGGGGGGGGGGGGGGGGGGGGGGGGGGGGGGGGGGGGGGGGGGGGGGGGGGGGGGGGGGGGGGGGGGGGGGGGGGGGGGGGGGGGGGGGGGGGGGGGGGGGGGGGGGGGGGGGGGGGGGGGGGGGGGGGGGGGGGGGGGGGGGGGGGGGGGGGGGGGGGGGGGGGGGGGGGGGGGGGGGGGGGGGGGGGGGGGGGGGGGGGGGGGGGGGGGGGGGGGGGGGGGGGGGGGGGGGGGGGGGGGGGGGGGGGGGGGGGGGGGGGGGGGGGGGGGGGGGGGGGGGGGGGGGGGGGGGGGGGGGGGGGGGGGGGGGGGGGGGGGGGGGGGGGGGGGGGGGGGGGGGGGGGGGGGGGGGGGGGGGGGGGGGGGGGGGGGGGGGGGGGGGGGGGGGGGGGGGGGGGGGGGGGGGGGGGGGGGGGGGGGGGGGGGGGGGGGGGGGGGGGGGGGGGGGGGGGGGGGGGGGGGGGGGGGGGGGGGGGGGGGGGGGGGGGGGGGGGGGGGGGGGGGGGGGGGGGGGGGGGGGGGGGGGGGGGGGGGGGGGGGGGGGGGGGGGGGGGGGGGGGGGGGGGGGGGGGGGGGGGGGGGGGGGGGGGGGGGGGGGGGGGGGGGGGGGGGGGGGGGGGGGGGGGGGGGGGGGGGGGGGGGGGGGGGGGGGGGGGGGGGGGGGGGGGGGGGGGGGGGGGGGGGGGGGGGGGGGGGGGGGGGGGGGGGGGGGGGGGGGGGGGGAGAGGCTAAACCCGAGAAGCTAGCCTATGGTATGATTGTATGTTATGGTTGTTGTCCTACGGACTAAAACCCTTCGGTTTATATAAACACTGGAGAGGGTTAGGGTTACACAAGGTCGGTTACAAAGGAGGAGATATCCATATACATATTTCCTAGCTTGCCTTCCACGCCAAGTAGAGTCCCATCCGGACACGGGACGAAGTCTTCAATCTTTTATCTTCATAGTCTAACAGTCCAGCCAATGGAGGTAGTCCGGCTGTCCGGAGACCCCCTAATCCAGGACTCCCTCAGTAGCCCCTGAACTATGCTTCAATGACGATGAGTCCGGCACGCAGTATTGTCTTTGGCATTGCAAGGTGGGTTCCTTCTCCGAATACATCACAGAAGAATTTGAATACGAGGATAGTGTCCGACCCTGCAAAATAAGTTCCACATTCCACTGTAGAGAGAATAATATTTTCGCAGATCTAATTTGCTGGCTTGATTTGGCAACACGATGTTATGTCATGTCCCGGTGATTATTCGAACCGTTTCTTTTAACCAACCCCGCACATAGGGGGGGGGGGGGGGGGGGGGGGGGGGGGGGGGGGGGGGGGGGGGGGGGGGGGGGGGGGGGGGGGGGGGGGGGGGGGGGGGGGGGGGGGGGGGGGGGGGGGGGGGGGGGGGGGGGGGGGGGGGGGGGGGGGGGGGGGGGGGGGGGGGGGGGGGGGGGGGGGGGGGGGGGGGGGGGGGGGGGGGGGGGGGGGGGGGGGGGGGGGGGGGGGGGGGGGGGGGGGGGGGGGGGGGGGGGGGGGGGGGGGGGGGGGGGGGGGGGGGGGGGGGGGGGGGGGGGGGGGGGGGGGGGGGGGGGGGGGGGGGGGGGGGGGGGGGGGGGGGGGGGGGGGGGGGGGGGGGGGGGGGGGGGGGGGGGGGGGGGGGGGGGGGGGGGGGGGGGGGGGGGGGGGGGGGGGGGGGGGGGGGGGGGGGGGGGGGGGGGGGGGGGGGGGGGGGGGGGGGGGGGGGGGGGGGGGGGGGGGGGGGGGGGGGGGGGGGAAGGCTAGGTGGCAAATGGTAAAACCAAGGTTGGGCATTGCTGGAGGAGTTTTATTCAAGGCGAACTGCCAAGGGGTTCCCATTATTACCCAACCGCGTAAGGAACGCAAAATCCGGGAACATAACACCGATATGATGGACAAAAGAGAGCGAGAAGAGAAGGCAAAAGCACGGTCGAGAATCTATGATCAAGAAGTGATCCTAGAGCAACCTACGTCAAGCATAACTCCAACACCGTGTTCACTTACCGGACTCCGCCGAGAAGAGACCGTCACGGTTACACACGCGGTTGATGTATTTTAATTAAGGTCAACTTCAGGTTTTCTACAACCGGACATTAACAAATTCCCATCTGCCCATAATCGCGGGCACGGCTTTCGAAAGTTCAGATCCCTGCAGGGGTGTCCTAACTTAGCCCATGACAAGCTCTCATGGTCAACGAAGGATATTCCTTCTAGCGGAAAGACCCGATCAGACTCGGAATCCCGGTTACAAGACATTTCGACAGGGTAAAACTAAACCAGCAACACCGCCCGAATGTGCCGACAAATCCCGATAGGAGCTGCACATATCTCTTTCTCAGGGCATACTCAGATTATCTTAGGTACGGGTAGGCCAGTCCAGAGTTGCCCCTGGTGGCCGGGGGGGGGGGGGGGGGGGGGGGGGGGGGGGGGGGGGGGGGGGGGGGGGGGGGGGGGGGGGGGGGGGGGGGGGGGGGGGGGGGGGGGGGGGGGGGGGGGGGGGGGGGGGGGGGGGGGGGGGGGGGGGGGGGGGGGGGGGGGGGGGGGGGGGGGGGGGGGGGGGGGGGGGGGGGGGGGGGGGGGGGGGGGGGGGGGGGGGGGGGGGGGGGGGGGGGGGGGGGGGGGGGGGGGGGGGGGGGGGGGGGGGGGGGGGGGGGGGGGGGGGGGGGGGGGGGGGGGGGGGGGGGGGGGGGGGGGGGGGGGGGGGGGGGGGGGGGGGGGGGGGGGGGGGGGGGGGGGGGGGGGGGGGGGGGGGGGGGGGGGGGGGGGGGGGGGGGGGGGGGGGGGGGGGGGGGGGGGGGGGGGGGGGGGGGGGGGGGGGGGGGGGGGGGGGGGGGGGGGGGGGGGGGGGGGGGGGGGGGGGGGGGGGGGGGGGGGGGGGGGGGGGGGGGGGGGGGGGGGGGGGGGGGGGGGGGGGGGGGGGGGGGGGGGGGGGGGGGGGGGGGGGGGGGGGGGGGGGGGGGGGGGGGGGGGGGGGGGGGGGGGGGGGGGGGGGGGGGGGGGGGGGGGGGGGGGGGGGGGGGGGGGGGGGGGGGGGGGGGGGGGGGGGGGGGGGGGGGGGGGGGGGGGGGGGGGGGGGGGGGGGGGGGGGGGGGGGGGGGGGGGGGGGGGGGGGGGGGGGGGGGGGGGGGGGGGGGGGGGGGGGGGGGGGGGGGGGGGGGGGGGGGGGGGGGGGGGGGGGGGGGGGGGGGGGGGGGGGGGGGGGGGGGGGGGGGGGGGGGGGGGGGGGGGGGGGGGGGGGGGGGGGGGGGGGGGGGGGGGGGGGGGGGGGGGGGGGGGGGGGGGGGGGGGGGGGGGGGGGGGGGGGGGGGGGGGGGGGGGGGGGGGGGGGGGGGGGGGGGGGGGGGGGGGGGGGGGGGGGGGGGGGGGGGGGGGGGGGGGGGGGGGGGGGGGGGGGGGGGGGGGGGGGGGGGGGGGGGGGGGGGGGGGGGGGGGGGGGGGGGGGGGGGGGGGGGGGGGGGGGGGGGGGGGGGGGGGGGGGGGGGGGGGGGGGGGGGGGGGGGGGGGGGGGGGGGGGGGGGGGGGGGGGGGGGGGGGGGGGGGGGGGGGGGGGGGGGGGGGGGGGGGGGGGGGGGGGGGGGGGGGGGGGGGGGGGGGGGGGGGGGGGGGGGGGGGGGGGGGGGGGGGGGGGGGGGGGGGGGGGGGGGGGGGGGGGGGGGGGGGGGGGGGGGGGGGGGGGGGGGGGGGGGGGGGGGGGGGGGGGGGGGGGGGGGGGGGGGGGGGGGGGGGGGGGGGGGGGGGGGGGGGGGGGGGGGGGGGGGGGGGGGGGGGGGGGGGGGGGGGGGGGGGGGGGGGGGGGGGGGGGGGGGGGGGGGGGGGGGGGGGGGGGGGGGGGGGGGGGGGGGGGGGGGGGGGGGGGGGGGGGGGGGGGGGGGGGGGGGGGGGGGGGGGGGGGGGGGGGGGGGGGGGGGGGGGGGGGGGGGGGGGGGGGGGGGGGGGGGGGGGGGGGGGGGGGGGGGGGGGGGGGGGGGGGGGGGGGGGGGGGGGGGGGGGGGGGGGGGGGGGGGGGGGGGGGGGGGGGGGGGGGGGGGGGGGGGGGGGGGGGGGGGGGGGGGGGGGGGGGGGGGGGGGGGGGGGGGGGGGGGGGGGGGGGGGGGGGGGGGGGGGGGGGGGGGGGGGGGGGGGGGGGGGGGGGGGGGGGGGGGGGGGGGGGGGGGGGGGGGGGGGGGGGGGGGGGGGGGGGGGGGGGGGGGGGGGGGGGGGGGGGGGGGGGGGGGGGGGGGGGGGGGGGGGGGGGGGGGGGGGGGGGGGGGGGGGGGGGGGGGGGGGGGGGGGGGGGGGGGGGGGGGGGGGGGGGGGGGGGGGGGGGGGGGGGGGGGGGGGGGGGGGGGGGGGGGGGGGGGGGGGGGGGGGGGGGGGGGGGGGGGGGGGGGGGGGGGGGGGGGGGGGGGGGGGGGGGGGGGGGGGGGGGGGGGGGGGGGGGGGGGGGGGGGGGGGGGGGGGGGGGGGGGGGGGGGGGGGGGGGGGGGGGGGGGGGGGGGGGGGGGGGGGGGGGGGGGGGGGGGGGGGGGGGGGGGGGGGGGGGGGGGGGGGGGGGGGGGGGGGGGGGGGGGGGGGGGGGGGGGGGGGGGGGGGGGGGGGGGGGGGGGGGGGGGGGGGGGGGGGGGGGGGGGGGGGGGGGGGGGGGGGGGGGGGGGGGGGGGGGGGGGGGGGGGGGGGGGGGGGGGGGGGGGGGGGGGGGGGGGGGGGGGGGGGGGGGGGGGGGGGGGGGGGGGGGGGGGGGGGGGGGGGGGGGGGGGGGGGGGGGGGGGGGGGGGGGGGGGGGGGGGGGGGGGGGGGGGGGGGGGGGGGGGGGGGGGGGGGGGGGGGGGGGGGGGGGGGGGGGGGGGGGGGGGGGGGGGGGGGGGGGGGGGGGGGGGGGGGGGGGGGGGGGGGGGGGGGGGGGGGGGGGGGGGGGGGGGGGGGGGGGGGGGGGGGGGGGGGGGGGGGGGGGGGGGGGGGGGGGGGGGGGGGGGGGGGGGGGGGGGGGGGGGGGGGGGGGGGGGGGGGGGGGGGGGGGGGGGGGGGGGGGGGGGGGGGGGGGGGGGGGGGGGGGGGGGGGGGGGGGGGGGGGGGGGGGGGGGGGGGGGGGGGGGGGGGGGGGGGGGGGGGGGGGGGGGGGGGGGGGGGGGGGGGGGGGGGGGGGGGGGGGGGGGGGGGGGGGGGGGGGGGGGGGGGGGGGGGGGGGGGGGGGGGGGGGGGGGGGGGGGGGGGGGGGGGGGGGGGGGGGGGGGGGGGGGGGGGGGGGGGGGGGGGGGGGGGGGGGGGGGGGGGGGGGGGGGGGGGGGGGGGGGGGGGGGGGGGGGGGGGGGGGGGGGGGGGGGGGGGGGGGGGGGGGGGGGGGGGGGGGGGGGGGGGGGGGGGGGGGGGGGGGGGGGGGGGGGGGGGGGGGGGGGGGGGGGGGGGGGGGGGGGGGGGGGGGGGGGGGGGGGGGGGGGGGGGGGGGGGGGGGGGGGGGGGGGGGGGGGGGGGGGGGGGGGGGGGGGGGGGGGGGGGGGGGGGGGGGGGGGGGGGGGGGGGGGGGGGGGGGGGGGGGGGGGGGGGGGGGGGGGGGGGGGGGGGGGGGGGGGGGGGGGGGGGGGGGGGGGGGGGGGGGGGGGGGGGGGGGGGGGGGGGGGGGGGGGGGGGGGGGGGGGGGGGGGGGGGGGGGGGGGGGGGGGGGGGGGGGGGGGGGGGGGGGGGGGGGGGGGGGGGGGGGGGGGGGGGGGGGGGGGGGGGGGGGGGGGGGGGGGGGGGGGGGGGGGGGGGGGGGGGGGGGGGGGGGGGGGGGGGGGGGGGGGGGGGGGGGGGGGGGGGGGGGGGGGGGGGGGGGGGGGGGGGGGGGGGGGGGGGGGGGGGGGGGGGGGGGGGGGGGGGGGGGGGGGGGGGGGGGGGGGGGGGGGGGGGGGGGGGGGGGGGGGGGGGGGGGGGGGGGGGGGGGGGGGGGGGGGGGGGGGGGGGGGGGGGGGGGGGGGGGGGGGGGGGGGGGGGGGGGGGGGGGGGGGGGGGGGGGGGGGGGGGGGGGGGGGGGGGGGGGGGGGGGGGGGGGGGGGGGGGGGGGGGGGGGGGGGGGGGGGGGGGGGGGGGGGGGGGGGGGGGGGGGGGGGGGGGGGGGGGGGGGGGGGGGGGGGGGGGGGGGGGGGGGGGGGGGGGGGGGGGGGGGGGGGGGGGGGGGGGGGGGGGGGGGGGGGGGGGGGGGGGGGGGGGGGGGGGGGGGGGGGGGGGGGGGGGGGGGGGGGGGGGGGGGGGGGGGGGGGGGGGGGGGGGGGGGGGGGGGGGGGGGGGGGGGGGGGGGGGGGGGGGGGGGGGGGGGGGGGGGGGGGGGGGGGGGGGGGGGGGGGGGGGGGGGGGGGGGGGGGGGGGGGGGGGGGGGGGGGGGGGGGGGGGGGGGGGGGGGGGGGGGGGGGGGGGGGGGGGGGGGGGGGGGGGGGGGGGGGGGGGGGGGGGGGGGGGGGGGGGGGGGGGGGGGGGGGGGGGGGGGGGGGGGGGGGGGGGGGGGGGGGGGGGGGGGGGGGGGGGGGGGGGGGGGGGGGGGGGGGGGGGGGGGGGGGGGGGGGGGGGGGGGGGGGGGGGGGGGGGGGGGGGGGGGGGGGGGGGGGGGGGGGGGGGGGGGGGGGGGGGGGGGGGGGGGGGGGGGGGGGGGGGGGGGGGGGGGGGGGGGGGGGGGGGGGGGGGGGGGGGGGGGGGGGGGGGGGGGGGGGGGGGGGGGGGGGGGGGGGGGGGGGGGGGGGGGGGGGGGGGGGGGGGGGGGGGGGGGGGGGGGGGGGGGGGGGGGGGGGGGGGGGGGGGGGGGGGGGGGGGGGGGGGGGGGGGGGGGGGGGGGGGGGGGGGGGGGGGGGGGGGGGGGGGGGGGGGGGGGGGGGGGGGGGGGGGGGGGGGGGGGGGGGGGGGGGGGGGGGGGGGGGGGGGGGGGGGGGGGGGGGGGGGGGGGGGGGGGGGGGGGGGGGGGGGGGGGGGGGGGGGGGGGGGGGGGGGGGGGGGGGGGGGGGGGGGGGGGGGGGGGGGGGGGGGGGGGGGGGGGGGGGGGGGGGGGGGGGGGGGGGGGGGGGGGGGGGGGGGGGGGGGGGGGGGGGGGGGGGGGGGGGGGGGGGGGGGGGGGGGGGGGGGGGGGGGGGGGGGGGGGGGGGGGGGGGGGGGGGGGGGGGGGGGGGGGGGGGGGGGGGGGGGGGGGGGGGGGGGGGGGGGGGGGGGGGGGGGGGGGGGGGGGGGGGGGGGGGGGGGGGGGGGGGGGGGGGGGGGGGGGGGGGGGGGGGGGGGGGGGGGGGGGGGGGGGGGGGGGGGGGGGGGGGGGGGGGGGGGGGGGGGGGGGGGGGGGGGGGGGGGGGGGGGGGGGGGGGGGGGGGGGGGGGGGGGGGGGGGGGGGGGGGGGGGGGGGGGGGGGGGGGGGGGGGGGGGGGGGGGGGGGGGGGGGGGGGGGGGGGGGGGGGGGGGGGGGGGGGGGGGGGGGGGGGGGGGGGGGGGGGGGGGGGGGGGGGGGGGGGGGGGGGGGGGGGGGGGGGGGGGGGGGGGGGGGGGGGGGGGGGGGGGGGGGGGGGGGGGGGGGGGGGGGGGGGGGGGGGGGGGGGGGGGGGGGGGGGGGGGGGGGGGGGGGGGGGGGGGGGGGGGGGGGGGGGGGGGGGGGGGGGGGGGGGGGGGGGGGGGGGGGGGGGGGGGGGGGGGGGGGGGGGGGGGGGGGGGGGGGGGGGGGGGGGGGGGGGGGGGGGGGGGGGGGGGGGGGGGGGGGGGGGGGGGGGGGGGGGGGGGGGGGGGGGGGGGGGGGGGGGGGGGGGGGGGGGGGGGGGGGGGGGGGGGGGGGGGGGGGGGGGGGGGGGGGGGGGGGGGGGGGGGGGGGGGGGGGGGGGGGGGGGGGGGGGGGGGGGGGGGGGGGGGGGGGGGGGGGGGGGGGGGGGGGGGGGGGGGGGGGGGGGGGGGGGGGGGGGGGGGGGGGGGGGGGGGGGGGGGGGGGGGGGGGGGGGGGGGGGGGGGGGGGGGGGGGGGGGGGGGGGGGGGGGGGGGGGGGGGGGGGGGGGGGGGGGGGGGGGGGGGGGGGGGGGGGGGGGGGGGGGGGGGGGGGGGGGGGGGGGGGGGGGGGGGGGGGGGGGGGGGGGGGGGGGGGGGGGGGGGGGGGGGGGGGGGGGGGGGGGGGGGGGGGGGGGGGGGGGGGGGGGGGGGGGGGGGGGGGGGGGGGGGGGGGGGGGGGGGGGGGGGGGGGGGGGGGGGGGGGGGGGGGGGGGGGGGGGGGGGGGGGGGGGGGGGGGGGGGGGGGGGGGGGGGGGGGGGGGGGGGGGGGGGGGGGGGGGGGGGGGGGGGGGGGGGGGGGGGGGGGGGGGGGGGGGGGGGGGGGGGGGGGGGGGGGGGGGGGGGGGGGGGGGGGGGGGGGGGGGGGGGGGGGGGGGGGGGGGGGGGGGGGGGGGGGGGGGGGGGGGGGGGGGGGGGGGGGGGGGGGGGGGGGGGGGGGGGGGGGGGGGGGGGGGGGGGGGGGGGGGGGGGGGGGGGGGGGGGGGGGGGGGGGGGGGGGGGGGGGGGGGGGGGGGGGGGGGGGGGGGGGGGGGGGGGGGGGGGGGGGGGGGGGGGGGGGGGGGGGGGGGGGGGGGGGGGGGGGGGGGGGGGGGGGGGGGGGGGGGGGGGGGGGGGGGGGGGGGGGGGGGGGGGGGGGGGGGGGGGGGGGGGGGGGGGGGGGGGGGGGGGGGGGGGGGGGGGGGGGGGGGGGGGGGGGGGGGGGGGGGGGGGGGGGGGGGGGGGGGGGGGGGGGGGGGGGGGGGGGGGGGGGGGGGGGGGGGGGGGGGGGGGGGGGGGGGGGGGGGGGGGGGGGGGGGGGGGGGGGGGGGGGGGGGGGGGGGGGGGGGGGGGGGGGGGGGGGGGGGGGGGGGGGGGGGGGGGGGGGGGGGGGGGGGGGGGGGGGGGGGGGGGGGGGGGGGGGGGGGGGGGGGGGGGGGGGGGGGGGGGGGGGGGGGGGGGGGGGGGGGGGGGGGGGGGGGGGGGGGGGGGGGGGGGGGGGGGGGGGGGGGGGGGGGGGGGGGGGGGGGGGGGGGGGGGGGGGGGGGGGGGGGGGGGGGGGGGGGGGGGGGGGGGGGGGGGGGGGGGGGGGGGGGGGGGGGGGGGGGGGGGGGGGGGGGGGGGGGGGGGGGGGGGGGGGGGGGGGGGGGGGGGGGGGGGGGGGGGGGGGGGGGGGGGGGGGGGGGGGGGGGGGGGGGGGGGGGGGGGGGGGGGGGGGGGGGGGGGGGGGGGGGGGGGGGGGGGGGGGGGGGGGGGGGGGGGGGGGGGGGGGGGGGGGGGGGGGGGGGGGGGGGGGGGGGGGGGGGGGGGGGGGGGGGGGGGGGGGGGGGGGGGGGGGGGGGGGGGGGGGGGGGGGGGGGGGGGGGGGGGGGGGGGGGGGGGGGGGGGGGGGGGGGGGGGGGGGGGGGGGGGGGGGGGGGGGGGGGGGGGGGGGGGGGGGGGGGGGGGGGGGGGGGGGGGGGGGGGGGGGGGGGGGGGGGGGGGGGGGGGGGGGGGGGGGGGGGGGGGGGGGGGGGGGGGGGGGGGGGGGGGGGGGGGGGGGGGGGGGGGGGGGGGGGGGGGGGGGGGGGGGGGGGGGGGGGGGGGGGGGGGGGGGGGGGGGGGGGGGGGGGGGGGGGGGGGGGGGGGGGGGGGGGGGGGGGGGGGGGGGGGGGGGGGGGGGGGGGGGGGGGGGGGGGGGGGGGGGGGGGGGGGGGGGGGGGGGGGGGGGGGGGGGGGGGGGGGGGGGGGGGGGGGGGGGGGGGGGGGGGGGGGGGGGGGGGGGGGGGGGGGGGGGGGGGGGGGGGGGGGGGGGGGGGGGGGGGGGGGGGGGGGGGGGGGGGGGGGGGGGGGGGGGGGGGGGGGGGGGGGGGGGGGGGGGGGGGGGGGGGGGGGGGGGGGGGGGGGGGGGGGGGGGGGGGGGGGGGGGGGGGGGGGGGGGGGGGGGGGGGGGGGGGGGGGGGGGGGGGGGGGGGGGGGGGGGGGGGGGGGGGGGGGGGGGGGGGGGGGGGGGGGGGGGGGGGGGGGGGGGGGGGGGGGGGGGGGGGGGGGGGGGGGGGGGGGGGGGGGGGGGGGGGGGGGGGGGGGGGGGGGGGGGGGGGGGGGGGGGGGGGGGGGGGGGGGGGGGGGGGGGGGGGGGGGGGGGGGGGGGGGGGGGGGGGGGGGGGGGGGGGGGGGGGGGGGGGGGGGGGGGGGGGGGGGGGGGGGGGGGGGGGGGGGGGGGGGGGGGGGGGGGGGGGGGGGGGGGGGGGGGGGGGGGGGGGGGGGGGGGGGGGGGGGGGGGGGGGGGGGGGGGGGGGGGGGGGGGGGGGGGGGGGGGGGGGGGGGGGGGGGGGGGGGGGGGGGGGGGGGGGGGGGGGGGGGGGGGGGGGGGGGGGGGGGGGGGGGGGGGGGGGGGGGGGGGGGGGGGGGGGGGGGGGGGGGGGGGGGGGGGGGGGGGGGGGGGGGGGGGGGGGGGGGGGGGGGGGGGGGGGGGGGGGGGGGGGGGGGGGGGGGGGGGGGGGGGGGGGGGGGGGGGGGGGGGGGGGGGGGGGGGGGGGGGGGGGGGGGGGGGGGGGGGGGGGGGGGGGGGGGGGGGGGGGGGGGGGGGGGGGGGGGGGGGGGGGGGGGGGGGGGGGGGGGGGGGGGGGGGGGGGGGGGGGGGGGGGGGGGGGGGGGGGGGGGGGGGGGGGGGGGGGGGGGGGGGGGGGGGGGGGGGGGGGGGGGGGGGGGGGGGGGGGGGGGGGGGGGGGGGGGGGGGGGGGGGGGGGGGGGGGGGGGGGGGGGGGGGGGGGGGGGGGGGGGGGGGGGGGGGGGGGGGGGGGGGGGGGGGGGGGGGGGGGGGGGGGGGGGGGGGGGGGGGGGGGGGGGGGGGGGGGGGGGGGGGGGGGGGGGGGGGGGGGGGGGGGGGGGGGGGGGGGGGGGGGGGGGGGGGGGGGGGGGGGGGGGGGGGGGGGGGGGGGGGGGGGGGGGGGGGGGGGGGGGGGGGGGGGGGGGGGGGGGGGGGGGGGGGGGGGGGGGGGGGGGGGGGGGGGGGGGGGGGGGGGGGGGGGGGGGGGGGGGGGGGGGGGGGGGGGGGGGGGGGGGGGGGGGGGGGGGGGGGGGGGGGGGGGGGGGGGGGGGGGGGGGGGGGGGGGGGGGGGGGGGGGGGGGGGGGGGGGGGGGGGGGGGGGGGGGGGGGGGGGGGGGGGGGGGGGGGGGGGGGGGGGGGGGGGGGGGGGGGGGGGGGGGGGGGGGGGGGGGGGGGGGGGGGGGGGGGGGGGGGGGGGGGGGGGGGGGGGGGGGGGGGGGGGGGGGGGGGGGGGGGGGGGGGGGGGGGGGGGGGGGGGGGGGGGGGGGGGGGGGGGGGGGGGGGGGGGGGGGGGGGGGGGGGGGGGGGGGGGGGGGGGGGGGGGGGGGGGGGGGGGGGGGGGGGGGGGGGGGGGGGGGGGGGGGGGGGGGGGGGGGGGGGGGGGGGGGGGGGGGGGGGGGGGGGGGGGGGGGGGGGGGGGGGGGGGGGGGGGGGGGGGGGGGGGGGGGGGGGGGGGGGGGGGGGGGGGGGGGGGGGGGGGGGGGGGGGGGGGGGGGGGGGGGGGGGGGGGGGGGGGGGGGGGGGGGGGGGGGGGGGGGGGGGGGGGGGGGGGGGGGGGGGGGGGGGGGGGGGGGGGGGGGGGGGGGGGGGGGGGGGGGGGGGGGGGGGGGGGGGGGGGGGGGGGGGGGGGGGGGGGGGGGGGGGGGGGGGGGGGGGGGGGGGGGGGGGGGGGGGGGGGGGGGGGGGGGGGGGGGGGGGGGGGGGGGGGGGGGGGGGGGGGGGGGGGGGGGGGGGGGGGGGGGGGGGGGGGGGGGGGGGGGGGGGGGGGGGGGGGGGGGGGGGGGGGGGGGGGGGGGGGGGGGGGGGGGGGGGGGGGGGGGGGGGGGGGGGGGGGGGGGGGGGGGGGGGGGGGGGGGGGGGGGGGGGGGGGGGGGGGGGGGGGGGGGGGGGGGGGGGGGGGGGGGGGGGGGGGGGGGGGGGGGGGGGGGGGGGGGGGGGGGGGGGGGGGGGGGGGGGGGGGGGGGGGGGGGGGGGGGGGGGGGGGGGGGGGGGGGGGGGGGGGGGGGGGGGGGGGGGGGGGGGGGGGGGGGGGGGGGGGGGGGGGGGGGGGGGGGGGGGGGGGGGGGGGGGGGGGGGGGGGGGGGGGGGGGGGGGGGGGGGGGGGGGGGGGGGGGGGGGGGGGGGGGGGGGGGGGGGGGGGGGGGGGGGGGGGGGGGGGGGGGGGGGGGGGGGGGGGGGGGGGGGGGGGGGGGGGGGGGGGGGGGGGGGGGGGGGGGGGGGGGGGGGGGGGGGGGGGGGGGGGGGGGGGGGGGGGGGGGGGGGGGGGGGGGGGGGGGGGGGGGGGGGGGGGGGGGGGGGGGGGGGGGGGGGGGGGGGGGGGGGGGGGGGGGGGGGGGGGGGGGGGGGGGGGGGGGGGGGGGGGGGGGGGGGGGGGGGGGGGGGGGGGGGGGGGGGGGGGGGGGGGGGGGGGGGGGGGGGGGGGGGGGGGGGGGGGGGGGGGGGGGGGGGGGGGGGGGGGGGGGGGGGGGGGGGGGGGGGGGGGGGGGGGGGGGGGGGGGGGGGGGGGGGGGGGGGGGGGGGGGGGGGGGGGGGGGGGGGGGGGGGGGGGGGGGGGGGGGGGGGGGGGGGGGGGGGGGGGGGGGGGGGGGGGGGGGGGGGGGGGGGGGGGGGGGGGGGGGGGGGGGGGGGGGGGGGGGGGGGGGGGGGGGGGGGGGGGGGGGGGGGGGGGGGGGGGGGGGGGGGGGGGGGGGGGGGGGGGGGGGGGGGGGGGGGGGGGGGGGGGGGGGGGGGGGGGGGGGGGGGGGGGGGGGGGGGGGGGGGGGGGGGGGGGGGGGGGGGGGGGGGGGGGGGGGGGGGGGGGGGGGGGGGGGGGGGGGGGGGGGGGGGGGGGGGGGGGGGGGGGGGGGGGGGGGGGGGGGGGGGGGGGGGGGGGGGGGGGGGGGGGGGGGGGGGGGGGGGGGGGGGGGGGGGGGGGGGGGGGGGGGGGGGGGGGGGGGGGGGGGGGGGGGGGGGGGGGGGGGGGGGGGGGGGGGGGGGGGGGGGGGGGGGGGGGGGGGGGGGGGGGGGGGGGGGGGGGGGGGGGGGGGGGGGGGGGGGGGGGGGGGGGGGGGGGGGGGGGGGGGGGGGGGGGGGGGGGGGGGGGGGGGGGGGGGGGGGGGGGGGGGGGGGGGGGGGGGGGGGGGGGGGGGGGGGGGGGGGGGGGGGGGGGGGGGGGGGGGGGGGGGGGGGGGGGGGGGGGGGGGGGGGGGGGGGGGGGGGGGGGGGGGGGGGGGGGGGGGGGGGGGGGGGGGGGGGGGGGGGGGGGGGGGGGGGGGGGGGGGGGGGGGGGGGGGGGGGGGGGGGGGGGGGGGGGGGGGGGGGGGGGGGGGGGGGGGGGGGGGGGGGGGGGGGGGGGGGGGGGGGGGGGGGGGGGGGGGGGGGGGGGGGGGGGGGGGGGGGGGGGGGGGGGGGGGGGGGGGGGGGGGGGGGGGGGGGGGGGGGGGGGGGGGGGGGGGGGGGGGGGGGGGGGGGGGGGGGGGGGGGGGGGGGGGGGGGGGGGGGGGGGGGGGGGGGGGGGGGGGGGGGGGGGGGGGGGGGGGGGGGGGGGGGGGGGGGGGGGGGGGGGGGGGGGGGGGGGGGGGGGGGGGGGGGGGGGGGGGGGGGGGGGGGGGGGGGGGGGGGGGGGGGGGGGGGGGGGGGGGGGGGGGGGGGGGGGGGGGGGGGGGGGGGGGGGGGGGGGGGGGGGGGGGGGGGGGGGGGGGGGGGGGGGGGGGGGGGGGGGGGGGGGGGGGGGGGGGGGGGGGGGGGGGGGGGGGGGGGGGGGGGGGGGGGGGGGGGGGGGGGGGGGGGGGGGGGGGGGGGGGGGGGGGGGGGGGGGGGGGGGGGGGGGGGGGGGGGGGGGGGGGGGGGGGGGGGGGGGGGGGGGGGGGGGGGGGGGGGGGGGGGGGGGGGGGGGGGGGGGGGGGGGGGGGGGGGGGGGGGGGGGGGGGGGGGGGGGGGGGGGGGGGGGGGGGGGGGGGGGGGGGGGGGGGGGGGGGGGGGGGGGGGGGGGGGGGGGGGGGGGGGGGGGGGGGGGGGGGGGGGGGGGGGGGGGGGGGGGGGGGGGGGGGGGGGGGGGGGGGGGGGGGGGGGGGGGGGGGGGGGGGGGGGGGGGGGGGGGGGGGGGGGGGGGGGGGGGGGGGGGGGGGGGGGGGGGGGGGGGGGGGGGGGGGGGGGGGGGGGGGGGGGGGGGGGGGGGGGGGGGGGGGGGGGGGGGGGGGGGGGGGGGGGGGGGGGGGGGGGGGGGGGGGGGGGGGGGGGGGGGGGGGGGGGGGGGGGGGGGGGGGGGGGGGGGGGGGGGGGGGGGGGGGGGGGGGGGGGGGGGGGGGGGGGGGGGGGGGGGGGGGGGGGGGGGGGGGGGGGGGGGGGGGGGGGGGGGGGGGGGGGGGGGGGGGGGGGGGGGGGGGGGGGGGGGGGGGGGGGGGGGGGGGGGGGGGGGGGGGGGGGGGGGGGGGGGGGGGGGGGGGGGGGGGGGGGGGGGGGGGGGGGGGGGGGGGGGGGGGGGGGGGGGGGGGGGGGGGGGGGGGGGGGGGGGGGGGGGGGGGGGGGGGGGGGGGGGGGGGGGGGGGGGGGGGGGGGGGGGGGGGGGGGGGGGGGGGGGGGGGGGGGGGGGGGGGGGGGGGGGGGGGGGGGGGGGGGGGGGGGGGGGGGGGGGGGGGGGGGGGGGGGGGGGGGGGGGGGGGGGGGGGGGGGGGGGGGGGGGGGGGGGGGGGGGGGGGGGGGGGGGGGGGGGGGGGGGGGGGGGGGGGGGGGGGGGGGGGGGGGGGGGGGGGGGGGGGGGGGGGGGGGGGGGGGGGGGGGGGGGGGGGGGGGGGGGGGGGGGGGGGGGGGGGGGGGGGGGGGGGGGGGGGGGGGGGGGGGGGGGGGGGGGGGGGGGGGGGGGGGGGGGGGGGGGGGGGGGGGGGGGGGGGGGGGGGGGGGGGGGGGGGGGGGGGGGGGGGGGGGGGGGGGGGGGGGGGGGGGGGGGGGGGGGGGGGGGGGGGGGGGGGGGGGGGGGGGGGGGGGGGGGGGGGGGGGGGGGGGGGGGGGGGGGGGGGGGGGGGGGGGGGGGGGGGGGGGGGGGGGGGGGGGGGGGGGGGGGGGGGGGGGGGGGGGGGGGGGGGGGGGGGGGGGGGGGGGGGGGGGGGGGGGGGGGGGGGGGGGGGGGGGGGGGGGGGGGGGGGGGGGGGGGGGGGGGGGGGGGGGGGGGGGGGGGGGGGGGGGGGGGGGGGGGGGGGGGGGGGGGGGGGGGGGGGGGGGGGGGGGGGGGGGGGGGGGGGGGGGGGGGGGGGGGGGGGGGGGGGGGGGGGGGGGGGGGGGGGGGGGGGGGGGGGGGGGGGGGGGGGGGGGGGGGGGGGGGGGGGGGGGGGGGGGGGGGGGGGGGGGGGGGGGGGGGGGGGGGGGGGGGGGGGGGGGGGGGGGGGGGGGGGGGGGGGGGGGGGGGGGGGGGGGGGGGGGGGGGGGGGGGGGGGGGGGGGGGGGGGGGGGGGGGGGGGGGGGGGGGGGGGGGGGGGGGGGGGGGGGGGGGGGGGGGGGGGGGGGGGGGGGGGGGGGGGGGGGGGGGGGGGGGGGGGGGGGGGGGGGGGGGGGGGGGGGGGGGGGGGGGGGGGGGGGGGGGGGGGGGGGGGGGGGGGGGGGGGGGGGGGGGGGGGGGGGGGGGGGGGGGGGGGGGGGGGGGGGGGGGGGGGGGGGGGGGGGGGGGGGGGGGGGGGGGGGGGGGGGGGGGGGGGGGGGGGGGGGGGGGGGGGGGGGGGGGGGGGGGGGGGGGGGGGGGGGGGGGGGGGGGGGGGGGGGGGGGGGGGGGGGGGGGGGGGGGGGGGGGGGGGGGGGGGGGGGGGGGGGGGGGGGGGGGGGGGGGGGGGGGGGGGGGGGGGGGGGGGGGGGGGGGGGGGGGGGGGGGGGGGGGGGGGGGGGGGGGGGGGGGGGGGGGGGGGGGGGGGGGGGGGGGGGGGGGGGGGGGGGGGGGGGGGGGGGGGGGGGGGGGGGGGGGGGGGGGGGGGGGGGGGGGGGGGGGGGGGGGGGGGGGGGGGGGGGGGGGGGGGGGGGGGGGGGGGGGGGGGGGGGGGGGGGGGGGGGGGGGGGGGGGGGGGGGGGGGGGGGGGGGGGGGGGGGGGGGGGGGGGGGGGGGGGGGGGGGGGGGGGGGGGGGGGGGGGGGGGGGGGGGGGGGGGGGGGGGGGGGGGGGGGGGGGGGGGGGGGGGGGAATTTGAGAAGAGAAGAGGCAAAACTCTACGTCAGGATGCCTCACCAGAGCGACGAAGGGACTGAGGAGTAAAAAGAATTCCTAACTCTCTGATATATATAATCCTAAATGACTCAAAACATTTTTCTAGACTCAACAACGCCAACGATTCGATCAAGCAGGGGGCTCCTAAGGTCGGGGAAGGCTCTGATTACCAACTTGTAACGCCCTCGATGCGACTATATCTCCCACGTGTTGAAGCACGACTTAGAGGCATAACCGCATTGAGAGCAATGTCGCAAGTGAGGTAATCTTTCACAACATCCCATGTAAATAAATAAAGGGGAAAAGATACATAGTTGGCATACACTCGCCACATCACACAAATACATAAATAAGTCATTACATTCATCCAAATACACTGAAGGTCCGAGTACGGAAACAAAATGAAGATAAACCCCAAATGCGACAAAGTCCCCGATCGCCCCAACTGGGCACCACTACTGATCATCTGGGAAAGACACATAGTAACGACGAGAGTCTTCATCGAACTCCCACTTGAGCTCGGTCATATCATATGGAACGGTATCTTCGGTCCCTTCATCTGGTTTGGAAGTAATCTGTGAGTCACGGGGACTCAACAATCTCACACCCTCGCGATCAAGACTATTTAATCTTATAGGTAAGGTAAAGGTATGATGTGGAGCTGCAGCAAGCGACTAGCATATATGGTAGCTAACAGACGCAAATGAGAGCGAGAAGAGAAGGCAAAAGCACGGTCGAACAACTATGATCAAGAAGTGATCCTAGAACAACCTACGCCAAGCTTTACTCCAACACCGTGTTCACTTCCCGGACTCCATCGAGAAGAGACCATCACGGTTACACACGCGGTTGGTGCATTTTAATTAAGTTA
The DNA here is from genome assembly GCA_036873465.1 of Thinopyrum obtusiflorum. Taxonomy (NCBI): domain Eukaryota; kingdom Viridiplantae; phylum Streptophyta; class Magnoliopsida; order Poales; family Poaceae; genus Thinopyrum; species Thinopyrum obtusiflorum. The sequence goes on from JAAAWM010011133.1 coordinate 17,843, forward strand.
AGTTTCAGGTTTTCTACAACCGGACATTAAAAAATTCCCATCTGCCCATAACCGCGGGCACGACTTTCGAAAGTTCAAATCCCTGCAGGGGTGTCCCAACTTAGCCCATCACAAGCTCTCACGGTCAACGAAGGATATTCGTTCTCCCAAGATAATCCGATCAGGCTCGGCATCCCGGTTACAAGACATCTCGACAATGGTAAACTAAACCAGCAACACCACCCAGATGTGCCAACAAATCCCGATAGGAGCTGCACATATCTCGTTCTCAGGGCACACCGGATGAGCAAGATGTCGGGTAGGCCAGCCCAGAGTTGCCCCTGGTAGCCCTGGACATCGCTCAGTTGGACCAACACTTAGAGAAGCACTGGCCCGGGGGGGTTTAGGGGGGGGGGGGGGGGGGGGGGGGGGGGGGGGGGGGGGGGGGGGGGGGGGGGGGGGGGGGGGGGGGGGGGGGGGGGGGGGGGGGGGGGGGGGGGGGGGGGGGGGGGGGGGGGGGGGGGGGGGGGGGGGGGGGGGGGGGGGGGGGGGGGGGGGGGGGGGGGGGGGGGGGGGGGGGGGGGGGGGGGGGGGGGGGGGGGGGGGGGGGGGGGGGGGGGGGGGGGGGGGGGGGGGGGGGGGGGGGGGGGGGGGGGGGGGGGGGGGGGGGGGGGGGGGGGGGGGGGGGGGGGGGGGGGGGGGGGGGGGGGGGGGGGGGGGGGGGGGGGGGGGGGGGGGGGGGGGGGGGGGGGGGGGGGGGGGGGGGGGGGGGGGGGGGGGGGGGGGGGGGGGGGGGGGGGGGGGGGGGGGGGGGGGGGGGGGGGGGGGGGGGGGGGGGGGGGGGGGGGGGGGGGGGGGGGGGGGGGGGGGGGGGGGGGGGGGGGGGGGGGGGGGGGGGGGGGGGGGGGGGGGGGGGGGGGGGGGGGGGGGGGGGGGGGGGGGGGGGGGGGGGGGGGGGGGGGGGGGGGGGGGGGGGGGGGGGGGGGGGGGGGGGGGGGGGGGGGGGGGGGGGGGGGGGGGGGGGGGGGGGGGGGGGGGGGGGGGGGGGGGGGGGGGGGGGGGGGGGGGGGGGGGGGGGGGGGGGGGGGGGGGGGGGGGGGGGGGGGGGGGGGGGGGGGGGGGGGGGGGGGGGGGGGGGGGGGGGGGGGGGGGGGGGGGGGGGGGGGGGGGGGGGGGGGGGGGGGGGGGGGGGGGGGGGGGGGGGGGGGGGGGGGGGGGGGGGGGGGGGGGGGGGGGGGGGGGGGGGGGGGGGGGGGGGGGGGGGGGGGGGGGGGGGGGGGGGGGGGGGGGGGGGGGGGGGGGGGGGGGGGGGGGGGGGGGGGGGGGGGGGGGGGGGGGGGGGGGGGGGGGGGGGGGGGGGGGGGGGGGGGGGGGGGGGGGGGGGGGGGGGGGGGGGGGGGGGGGGGGGGGGGGGGGGGGGGGGGGGGGGGGGGGGGGGGGGGGGGGGGGGGGGGGGGGGGGGGGGGGGGGGGGGGGGGGGGGGGGGGGGGGGGGGGGGGGGGGGGGGGGGGGGGGGGGGGGGGGGGGGGGGGGGGGGGGGGGGGGGGGGGGGGGGGGGGGGGGGGGGGGGGGGGGGGGGGGGGGGGGGGGGGGGGGGGGGGGGGGGGGGGGGGGGGGGGGGGGGGGGGGGGGGGGGGGGGGGGGGGGGGGGGGGGGGGGGGGGGGGGGGGGGGGGGGGGGGGGGGGGGGGGGGGGGGGGGGGGGGGGGGGGGGGGGGGGGGGGGGGGGGGGGGGGGGGGGGGGGGGGGGGGGGGGGGGGGGGGGGGGGGGGGGGGGGGGGGGGGGGGGGGGGGGGGGGGGGGGGGGGGGGGGGGGGGGGGGGGGGGGGGGGGGGGGGGGGGGGGGGGGGGGGGGGGGGGGGGGGGGGGGGGGGGGGGGGGGGGGGGGGGGGGGGGGGGGGGGGGGGGGGGGGGGGGGGGGGGGGGGGGGGGGGGGGGGGGGGGGGGGGGGGGGGGGGGGGGGGGGGGGGGGGGGGGGGGGGGGGGGGGGGGGGGGGGGGGGGGGGGGGGGGGGGGGGGGGGGGGGGGGGGGGGGGGGGGGGGGGGGGGGGGGGGGGGGGGGGGGGGGGGGGGGGGGGGGGGGGGGGGGGGGGGGGGGGGGGGGGGGGGGGGGGGGGGGGGGGGGGGGGGGGGGGGGGGGGGGGGGGGGGGGGGGGGGGGGGGGGGGGGGGGGGGGGGGGGGGGGGGGGGGGGGGGGGGGGGGGGGGGGGGGGGGGGGGGGGGGGGGGGGGGGGGGGGGGGGGGGGGGGGGGGGGGGGGGGGGGGGGGGGGGGGGGGGGGGGGGGGGGGGGGGGGGGGGGGGGGGGGGGGGGGGGGGGGGGGGGGGGGGGGGGGGGGGGGGGGGGGGGGGGGGGGGGGGGGGGGGGGGGGGGGGGGGGGGGGGGGGGGGGGGGGGGGGGGGGGGGGGGGGGGGGGGGGGGGGGGGGGGGGGGGGGGGGGGGGGGGGGGGGGGGGGGGGGGGGGGGGGGGGGGGGGGGGGGGGGGGGGGGGGGGGGGGGGGGGGGGGGGGGGGGGGGGGGGGGGGGGGGGGGGGGGGGGGGGGGGGGGGGGGGGGGGGGGGGGGGGGGGGGGGGGGGGGGGGGGGGGGGGGGGGGGGGGGGGGGGGGGGGGGGGGGGGGGGGGGGGGGGGGGGGGGGGGGGGGGGGGGGGGGGGGGGGGGGGGGGGGGGGGGGGGGGGGGGGGGGGGGGGGGGGGGGGGGGGGGGGGGGGGGGGGGGGGGGGGGGGGGGGGGGGGGGGGGGGGGGGGGGGGGGGGGGGGGGGGGGGGGGGGGGGGGGGGGGGGGGGGGGGGGGGGGGGGGGGGGGGGGGGGGGGGGGGGGGGGGGGGGGGGGGGGGGGGGGGGGGGGGGGGGGGGGGGGGGGGGGGGGGGGGGGGGGGGGGGGGGGGGGGGGGGGGGGGGGGGGGGGGGGGGGGGGGGGGGGGGGGGGGGGGGGGGGGGGGGGGGGGGGGGGGGGGGGGGGGGGGGGGGGGGGGGGGGGGGGGGGGGGGGGGGGGGGGGGGGGGGGGGGGGGGGGGGGGGGGGGGGGGGGGGGGGGGGGGGGGGGGGGGGGGGGGGGGGGGGGGGGGGGGGGGGGGGGGGGGGGGGGGGGGGGGGGGGGGGGGGGGGGGGGGGGGGGGGGGGGGGGGGGGGGGGGGGGGGGGGGGGGGGGGGGGGGGGGGGGGGGGGGGGGGGGGGGGGGGGGGGGGGGGGGGGGGGGGGGGGGGGGGGGGGGGGGGGGGGGGGGGGGGGGGGGGGGGGGGGGGGGGGGGGGGGGGGGGGGGGGGGGGGGGGGGGGGGGGGGGGGGGGGGGGGGGGGGGGGGGGGGGGGGGGGGGGGGGGGGGGGGGGGGGGGGGGGGGGGGGGGGGGGTTATGCCGGATTGAATTTTGCTTCTAGAAATCTTTTAGATTCGGCCGCGGGGGGGCACTTTTATGGAAATCACTTTAGGAGAAGCTACTAAACTCCTAGATAATATTATGGTTAATTATTCTCAATGGCACACCAAAAGATCTACTAGTAAAAAAGTGCATGCGATAGAAGAAATTAATGTTTTGAGTGGAAAGATGGATGAACTTATGAAATTGTTTGCTAATAAGAGTGTTTATTCTGATCCTAATGATATGCCTTTGTCTACTTTGATTGAGAATAATAATGAATCTATGGATGTGAATTTTGTTGGTAGGAATAATTTTGGTAACAACGCGTATAGAGGAAATTTTAATCCTAGGCCATTCCCTAGTAATTTCTCTAATAATTATGGTAATTCCTACAACAATTCTTATGAAAATTTTAATAAGATACCCTCTGAATTTGAGACTAGTGTTAAAGAGTTTATGAATTCACAAAAGAATTTCAATACTTTGCTTGAAGAAAAATTGCTTAAGGTTGACGAATTGGCTAGGAACGTGGATAGAATTTCTCTTGATGTTGATTCTTTGAAACTTAGATCTATTCCACCTAAGCATGATATCAATGAGTCTATCAAAGCCATGAGAATTTCCATTGATGAGTGCAAAGAAAGAACCGCTAGGATGCGTGCTAAGAAAGATTGCTTTGTGAAGGCGTGTTCTTCTAGTTTTTATGAGAATAAAGATGAAGATCTAAAAGTTATTGATGTGTCTCCTATTAAATCTTTGTTTTGCAATATGAATCTTGATAATGATGGGACTGGAGATGAGTCAACTTTAGTTAAAAGGCGTCCCAAAAATTCGGAGTTTTTAGATCTTGATGCAAAAATTGGTAAAAGTGGGATTGAAGAGGTTAAAACTTTAGATAACAATGAACCCACTATTTTGGATTTCAAGGAATTTAATTATGATAATTGCTCTTTGATATATTGTATTTTCTTGTTGCAATCCGTGCTAAATTCTCCTCATGCTTATAGCCAAAATAAAGCCTTTACTAAACATATCGTTGATGCTTTGATGCAATCTTACGAAGAAAAACTTGAGTTGGAAGTTTCTATCCCTAGAAAACTTTATGATGAGTGGGAACCTACAATTAAAATTAAAATTAAAGATCATGAATGTTATGCTTTGTGTTATTTGGGTGCTAGTGTTTCCACGATTCCAAAAACTTTGTGTGATTTGCTAGGCTTCCGTGATTTTGATGATTGTTCTTTAAACTTGCATCTTGCGGATTCCACTATCAAGAAACCTATGAGAAGAATTAATGATGTTCTTATTGTTGCAAATAGGAAGTATGTTCCCGTAGATTTTATTGTTCTTGATATAGATTGCAATCCTTCATGTCCTATTATTCTTGGTAGACCTTTCCTTAGAACGATTGGTGCAATTATTGATATGAAGGAAGGGAATATTAGATTCCAATTTCCGTTAAGGAAAGGCATGGAACACTTCCCTAGAAACAATATTAAATTACCTTATGAATCTATTATGAGAGCCACTTATGGATTGCCCGCCAAAGATGGCAATACTTAGATCTATCCTTGCTTTTATGCCTAGCTAGGGGCGTTAAACGATAGCGCTTGTTGGGAGGCAACCCAATTTTATTTTATTTTATTGATTTTTGGTTCAGTTTAGTAATAAATCTTTGATATAGCCTCTGGTTAGATGTGTTTTTATGTTTTAATTAGTGTTTGTGCCAAGTGAAACCTATAGGATCTTCTTGGATGATAGTTATTTGATCTTGCTGAAAATTCCAGAAACTTTCTGTTCACGAAAACAATTGTTTAAAATCACCAGAATGTTATAAAATACTGATTCCAATTGCAGTAGATCAATAAACAAATTATATAGGTCGTCCTATTTTGGTAACTTTTTCTGAGTTACAGAAGTTTGTGTTAGATACAGATTACTACAGACTGTTCTGTTTTTGACAGATTCTGTTTTTCGTGTGTTGTTTGCTTATTTTGATGAATCTATGGCTAGTAAAAGAGTTTATAAACCATAGAGAAGTTGGAATACAGTAGGTTTAACACCAATATAAATAAAGAATGAGTTTATTACAGTACCTTGAAGTGGTGTTTTGTTTTCTTTCGCTAACGGAGCTCACGAGATTTTCTGTTAAGTTTTGTGTTGTGAAGTTTTCAAGTTTTGGGTAAAGATTTGATGGATTATGGAACAAGGATTGGCAAGAGCCTAAGCTTGGGGATGCCCAAGGCACCCCAAGGTAAAATTCAAAGACAACCAAAAGCCTAAGCTTGGGGATGCCCCGGAAGGCATCCCCTCTTTCGTCTTCGTCTATCGGTAACTTTACTTGATGCTATATTTTTATTCACCACATGATATGTGTTTTGCTTGGAGCGTCTTGTATGATTTGAGTCTTTGCTTTTTAGTTTACCACAATCATCATCGCTGTACACACCTTTTGAGAGAGACACACATGATTCGGAATTTGTTAGAATACTATATGTGCTTCACTTATATCTTTTGAGCTATATAGTTTTTGCTCTAGTGCTTCACTTATATCTTTTAGAGAACGGTGGTGGTTTTATTTTATAGAAATTATTGTTCTCTCATGCCTCACTTATATTATTTTGAGAGTCCTACAAAACAGCATGGTAATTTGCTTAAGTTGTGAAATTAGTCCTAATATGATAGGCATCCAAGATTAGTAAAAACTTTCTTATAAGTGCGTTGAATACTAAGAGAAGTTTGATACTTGATAATTGTTTTGAGATATGAAGATGGTGATATTAGAGTCATGCTAGTTGAGTAGTTGTGAATTTGAGAAATACTTGTGTTACAGTTTGTGATTCCCGTAGCATGCACGTATGGTGAACCGTTATGTGATGAAGTCGGAGCATGATTTATTTATTGATTGTCTTCCTTATGAGTGGCGGTCGGGGACGAGCGATGGTCTTTTTCTACCAATCTATCCCCCTAGGAGCATGCGCGTAGTACTTTGTTTCGATAACAAATAGATTTTTGCAATAAGTATGTGAGTTCTTTATGACTAATGTTGAGGGGGGGGGGGGGGGGGGGGGGGGGGGGGGGGGGGGGGGGGGGGGGGGGGGGGGGGGGGGGGGGGGGGGGGGGGGGGGGGGGGGGGGGGGGGGGGGGGGGGGGGGGGGGGGGGGGGGGGGGGGGGGGGGGGGGGGGGGGGGGGGGGGGGGGGGGGGGGGGGGGGGGGGGGGGGGGGGGGGGGGGGGGGGGGGGGGGGGGGGGGGGGGGGGGGGGGGGGGGGGGGGGGGGGGGGGGGGGGGGGGGGGGGGGGGGGGGGGGGGGGGGGGGGGGGGGGGGGGGGGGGGGGGGGGGGGGGGGGGGGGGGGGGGGGGGGGGGGGGGGGGGGGGGGGGGGGGGGGGGGGGGGGGGGGGGGGGGGGGGGGGGGGGGGGGGGGGGGGGGGGGGGGGGGGGGGGGGGGGGGGGGGGGGGGGGGGGGGGGGGGGGGGGGGGGGGGGGGGGGGGGGGGGGGGGGGGGGGGGGGGGGGGGGGGGGGGGGGGGGGGGGGGGGGGGGGGGGGGGGGGGGGGGGGGGGGGGGGGGGGGGGGGGGGGGGGGGGGGGGGGGGGGGGGGGGGGGGGGGGGGGGGGGGGGGGGGGGGGGGGGGGGGGGGGGGGGGGGGGGGGGGGGGGGGGGGGGGGGGGGGGGGGGGGGGGGGGGGGGGGGGGGGGGGGGGGGGGGGGGGGGGGGGGGGGGGGGGGGGGGGGGGGGGGGGGGGGGGGGGGGGGGGGGGGGGGGGGGGGGGGGGGGGGGGGGGGGGGGGGGGGGGGGGGGGGGGGGGGGGGGGGGGGGGGGGGGGGGGGGGGGGGGGGGGGGGGGGGGGGGGGGGGGGGGGGGGGGGGGGGGGGGGGGGGGGGGGGGGGGGGGGGGGGGGGGGGGGGGGGGGGGGGGGGGGGGGGGGGGGGGGGGGGGGGGGGGGGGGGGGGGGGGGGGGGGGGGGGGGGGGGGGGGGGGGGGGGGGGGGGGGGGGGGGGGGGGGGGGGGGGGGGGGGGGGGGGGGGGGGGGGGGGGGGGGGGGGGGGGGGGGGGGGGGGGGGGGGGGGGGGGGGGGGGGGGGGGGGGGGGGGGGGGGGGGGGGGGGGGGGGGGGGGGGGGGGGGGGGGGGGGGGGGGGGGGGGGGGGGGGGGGGGGGGGGGGGGGGGGGGGGGGGGGGGGGGGGGGGGGGGGGGGGGGGGGGGGGGGGGGGGGGGGGGGGGGGGGGGGGGGGGGGGGGGGGGGGGGGGGGGGGGGGGGGGGGGGGGGGGGGGGGGGGGGGGGGGGGGGGGGGGGGGGGGGGGGGGGGGGGGGGGGGGGGGGATGTGCACTGCCTTGTACATGATGGTGTTGTACGATCAAGCCCGTGTAGGCCCCACCACGAAAACTTCGGGCGAAATCTCTATCATATGTTTGTTCCGGCTTATTCTGCAAGCCAATCCTTTGTTTTGTTTTGAGTTGTGGTATTCGAGTTGCTTCGAAGTCAAATGTCTTCATCGCTCTGGTAAGGCATCCTAACATAGAGTTTTGACTCTTCTCTTCTCAAATTTCACTAAAAAAAATTTAGGATCACGCGGGTATCTTGGAATCATTCTGATGGTTTTGTGACGAGAACATTGTTCTTGGTGCCTCCTGTCATTTAGGGGTTGTGGCAGTGTCTCGGGGAGTTGAGCTCCGAGGTGTTGTCGTCACAACTTTATCGTTGCAGTTCTGGAATACCTGAGATAGTTTCGCCGACATCGAAAATCTCTTTTATGCAGTTGTTGGTGAGATAACCTCGACGCCACCCAGTACTGGGGCAGGAGTTCGGGAGTATTGCCATAACTTGTATAACAGATGCTTTTCGAAGGTTGAGGTAGACGATTTCCGAAGGTTTCTTGGTTATGTGTTGAAGGATGGATACAGCTGGATGTAGGATTTGCTAGTTTTGGGTGAGATATTATGGTTCCCCTGTATTCCCAACACCTGATTGCATAACAAAATTTCGGGAGTTTATAAGTGGGAATTCAAGTAGCTCCTAGGATTTCTTTCCAACAGATGTATGATACGAAATTGGGGTTCGACGTCTAGTGGTCCGCCTATTCACGGTTGGTTTTACAGTGGTCTCATTGTGTCTTAAAGAGTCCTTGGCTATGGGGGGGGGGGGGGGGGGGGGGGGGGGGGGGGGGGGGGGGGGGGGGAGTTTCGGGAGTTTATAAGTGGGAATTCAAGTAGCTCCTAGAATATCTTTCCAGCAGACACATGATATGAAACATGATCTATCATATGTTTGTTTCCGGCCTATTTTGCAAGCCAATCTTTGTTTTGTTTTGAGTTGTGGTATTCGAGTTGCTTCAATGTCAAGTGTTGATTCCATACCTTTCCTAAGCGGTGTTCTCATATTCCTATGTGAACACTAATCCTTTGTGGTAATCGAGATTGTCATGTCAATCCTTTTCAACCGGTGTGTTTCTCTTCAAGTGGATCCAATCATTTCAACATCCGCAAGATCAACTCTAAGTTTTCTCGATGGTATCCATTCCATCTGCCCATGTTTGCCTTTGTTTTTCCGCCCTCCCACCCCTTGTTTCTTCAAAGAATCAGTTTTTTTAATCAAATATCCATTTTATTGATGTGAAGTCTCTCCATTATTTTCCGTCAATGTTCTTATCCGGTGATTCTCAGGAAGATACTAACGGAGCTTCAAGTTCATCATTCTTCGTTCTCTTTCTTCTCCGGTGGATGCAATTCAAGCTTTTGGTGTTGATTATATTCCTTTCCTCATTTCAAATGTTTTCTCATGCCGATGCACCTCTTAATCGTTCATCTCTCTCTATTCATATCCGAAGTGCTGAAGATATCTCAGAAGATTCAAGTTTCCATTCTCAATTCGCTCAAGCTCTTTCGAGGATGTTATCTCATTGGGGGGGGGGGGGGGGGGGGGGGGGGGGGGGGGGGGGGGGGGGGGGGGGGGGGGGGGGGGGGGGGGGGGGGGGGGGGGGGGGGGGGGGGGGGGGGGGGGGGGGGGGGGGGGGGGGGGGGGGGGGGGGGGGGGGGGGGGGGGGGGGGGGGGGGGGGGGGGGGGGGGGGGGGGGGGGGGGGGGGGGGGGGGGGGGGGGGGGGGGGGGGGGGGGGGGGGGGGGGGGGGGGGGGGGGGGGGGGGGGGGGGGGGGGGGGGGGGGGGGGGGGGGGGGGGGGGGGGGGGGGGGGGGGGGGGGGGGGGGGGGGGGGGGGGGGGGGGGGGGGGGGGGGGGGGGGGGGGGGGGGGGGGGGGGGGGGGGGGGGGGGGGGGGGGGGGGGGGGGGGGGGGGGGGGGGGGGGGGGGGGGGGGGGGGGGGGGGGGGGGGGGGGGGGGGGGGGGGGGGGGGGGGGGGGGGGGGGGGGGGGGGGGGGGGGGGGGGGGGGGGGGGGGGGGGGGGGGGGGGGGGGGGGGGGGGGGGGGGGGGGGGGGGGGGGGGGGGGGGGGGGGGGGGGGGGGGGGGGGGGGGGGGGGGGGGGGGGGGGGGGGGGGGGGGGGGGGGGGGGGGGGGGGGGGGGGGGGGGGGGGGGGGGGGGGGGGGGGGGGGGGGGGGGGGGGGGGGGGGGGGGGGGGGGGGGGGGGGGGGGGGGGGGGGGGGGGGGGGGGGGGGGGGGGGGGGGGGGGGGGGGGGGGGGGGGGGGGGGGGGGGGGGGGGGGGGGGGGGGGGGGGGGGGGGGGGGGGGGGGGGGGGGGGGGGGGGGGGGGGGGGGGGGGGGGGGGGGGGGGGGGGGGGGGGGGGGGGGGGGGGGGGGGGGGGGGGGGGGGGGGGGGGGGGGGGGGGGGGGGGGGGGGGGGGGGGGGGGGGGGGGGGGGGGGGGGGGGGGGGGGGGGGGGGGGGGGGGGGGGGGGGGGGGGGGGGGGGGGGGGGGGGGGGGGGGGGGGGGGGGGGGGGGGGGGGGGGGGGGGGGGGGGGGGGGGGGGGGGGGGGGGGGGGGGGGGGGGGGGGGGGGGGGGGGGGGGGGGGGGGGGGGGGGGGGGGGGGGGGGGGGGGGGGGGGGGGGGGGGGGGGGGGGGGGGGGGGGGGGGGGGGGGGGGGGGGGGGGGGGGGGGGGGGGGGGGGGGGGGGGGGGGGGGGGGGGGGGGGGGGGGGGGGGGGGGGGGGGGGGGGGGGGGGGGGGGGGGGGGGGGGGGGGGGGGGGGGGGGGGGGGGGGGGGGGGGGGGGGGGGGGGGGGGGGGGGGGGGGGGGGGGGGGGGGGGGGGGGGGGGGGGGGGGGGGGGGGGGGGGGGGGGGGGGGGGGGGGCAAAACATTATAACCATAGAGCCTCCACCAGCCATATATGCATGTAGTGATATCATTTATCCGGTCATTGCTCTCTTGTGTTATTTTGCCAGCATATTCCATGTGCTGACCCGTTTTCGGGCTGCAAGGTATCATGTTGCAGACTTTTCAGACAACGAGTAAGATATTGTAGGTCGTTTGTCATGCACTCAGCTATGCCGTTGGAGTTGATGGACTCACTTTATCTTCCATGCCTTCCGCTGTTATCATGATTACATGTCCTTAAGCCATATTTATTGTAATAAGTCCTCTTTTGAGACATTCAATGTAATAAGTGTGTGATTGCTACTCTGTTATGAATCCTTCGAAGTACTGTGTGTGTCAGCACTACCGATCCAGGGATGACACTAAAGCACAGAGACTTGGCCGTCTGAGGTCGGGTCGCTACACATAAATGAAATGGTGGAAAGTTCCATGGCAATATATCTCGAAATGGAGAAATGCCATAATAGGTAGGTATGGTGGCTGTTTTGAGGAAGATATAAGGAGGTTTATGTGTGACAGAGCATATCATATCACGGGGTCTGGATGCACCGGCGAAGTTTGCACCAACTATCAAGGGGAGAAAGGGCAATGCACGGTATCGAAGAGACTACCAATGACGGAAAGGTGAGAGTGCGTATAATCCATGGACTCAACATTAGCCATAAAGAACTCACATACTTATTGCAAAAATCTACAAGTCATCAAAAACCAAGCATTACGCGCGTGCTCCTAGGGGGATAGATTGGTAGGAAAAGACCATCGCTCGTCCCTGACCGCCACTCATAAGGAAGGCAATCAAAGAACACGTCATGTTTCAAATTTGTTACACAACGGTTACCATATGTGCATGCTATGGGACTTGCAATCTTCAACACAAGTATTTCTCAAATTCACAACTACTCAACTATCCCAACTCTAATATCACCATCTTTATATCTCAAAACAATTATCAAGTATCAAACTTCTCATAGTATTCAATGCACCTTTTATGAAAGTTTTTATTATACCAATCTTGGATGCCTATCATATTAGGACTAATTTTATAGCCAAAGCAAATTACCATGTTGTTCTAAGGGACTCTCAAAATAATATAAGTGAAGCATGAGAGATCAATAATTTCTATAATATAAAACCACCACCATGCTCTAAAATATATAAGTGAAGCACTAGAGCAAAATTATCTAGCTCAAAAGATATAAGTGAAGCACATAGAGTATTCTAATAAATTTTGATTCATGTGTGTCTCTCCCAAAAGGTGTGTACAGCAAGAGTGGTTGTGGTAAACTAAAAATGAAAGACTCAAATCATAAAAGACGCTCCAAGCAAAACACATATCATGTGGTGAATAAAAATATAGCCTCAAGTAAAGTTACAGATGAACGAAGACGAAAGCGGGGATGCCTTCCGTGGCATCCCCAAGCTTAGGATTTTGGTTGTCCTTGAATTTTACCTTGGGTTTCCTTGGGAATCCCAAAGCTTAGGCTCTTGCCACTCCTTATTCCATAATCCATCAAATCTTTACCCAAAACTTGAAAACTTCACAACACAAAACTCAACAAAAAATCTCATGAGCTCCGTTAGTATAAGAAAACAAACCACTAGTTAAGGTACTGTAATGAACTCATTCTTTATTTATATTGGTGTTACACCTACTGTATTCCAACTTCTCTATGGTTTTTACCCTCCGATACTAGGCATAGATTCATCAAAATAAGCAAACAACACACAGAAAACAGAATAGTCTGTAGTAATCTGTAGGTTTCAAATACTTATGTAACCTCAACAATTCTGAAATAAATTGGTGGACGTGAGGAATTTGTCTATTAATCATCTGCAAAAAGAATCAACCTAATCTCACTCTCTAGTAAAAAATGGCAGCAAATCTCGTCAGTGCTAAAGTTTTTGTTTTTACAGCAAGATCGCAAAAACTTCCCCCAAGTCTTCCCAAAGGTTCTATTTGGCTCAAACACTAATTAAAATCGTAAAACCACATATAAATAGAGGCTAGATGAGATATTTATTACTAAACAGAAACAAAAATCAAGAAACAAAAATACAATTGGGTTGTCTCCCAACAAGCGCTATCGTTTAACGCCCCTAGCTAGGCATAAAAGCAAGAATAACTCTAGGTATTGCTATCTTTGGTATGCAATCCATAAGTGGCCCTCATAATAGATTCATGACGTAATTTAATTTTATTTCTAGTAAAGTGTTCCATGCCTTTCCATAACGGAAATTGGAATCAAATATTCCCTTCTTTCATATCAATAATTGCACCAATCGTTCTAAGGAAAGGTATACCAAGAATAATGGGACATGTAGGATTGCAATCAATATCAAGAACAATGAAATCTACGGGCACATAATTCCTATTTGCAACAATAATAACATCATTAATCCTCCCCATAGGTTTCTTAATAGTGGAATCTGCGAGGTGCAAATTTAAAGGGGTCCCCATAACACCCAACCGTGTAAGGAACGCAAAATCAAGGAACATAACACCGGTATGACGGAAACTAGGGCGGCAAGAGTGGAACAAAACACCAGGCATAAGGCCGAGCCTTCCACCCTTTACCAAGTATATAGATGCATTAATTAAATGAGAGTTATTGTGATATCCCAACATATCCATGTTCCAACATGGAACAAACTTCAGCTTCACCTACAACTAGCAACGCTATAAGAGGGGCTGAGCAAAGCAGTAACATAGCCAAACAACGTTTTGCTAGGGAAGGTGGGTTAGAGGCTTGACATGGCAATATGGGAGGCATGTTATAGCAAGTGGTAGGTATCGTAGCATAGCAATAGAGCGAGCAACTAGCAAGCAAAGATAGAAGTGATTTCGAGGGTATGGTCATCTTGCCAAAAATCCCACAAGGAAGAAGAACGAGTCCATGAAGAAGACAAACGTACGTAGTTGAACGAATCCTCACAAACGCGACGTTATCGAAACTAACCAGAACAAGCAACATCGGAAAGAAGCAAACAACATGGTAAACAACCATCACATAAACATGGCATGATGCACAACCCAGTATGATGCATGTCCGGTTTAAAGAAACATGGCATGGCAAAAATGCACAAACAATCCTACAAATTAAGTGGAGCTCAATATGCAACGAGTTGCATATTGACGACACCAAAATAATTATTTAGTTCTCTCCCGATTAAGTACTCAACAATATTAAATGTTGGTTAGCATGGCAAGAGGTGAAGCATAACAAAACTACCTACCTAGGGAAGTTTAAATGAAGCCGGAAACAACGAACAACAATTCCGGTAAATCCCCATATGCATTGGTATTGTTCTGCCCTAAACAATATTTTAGAGTTATTAAACATGTAAGAAAAGTGCATCCATGTTAAACTAGGCATTTCTGCACCTCATTTACATATAAAGTTTATTAAAAACCAAGTTACGGTTATCTAGTTATGAAATAAAACATTTTAACATGGCATTGGAGCAAATTTATACAAACAACATTTTAAACATTTTAAACATGGATGAAAGTTGCATATTGTTAATCTACACAAAATTCTAAGCATTTTACATATATAATTTGTTTTAATATGATGCACCGTTTATGAGTTATGAAACGCATAATGCTTGGGGGGTTTTCTGCAGAACAGCGCTCTCTGGAAAAAAATTAGAGAAATCATCCAGACCAGGAAAAAAACTTATCGGGCCGAAACTGCCTGGCCCAAAGCATATAGAAAAAAAGGAGGCACTGGGAGTGGCCTCACCCATGGGCTTTGGCCCGGTTCAGTGTAGGAGTGGGCCGGCTCGAGAGGCCGGATCTGGCATGGGCCTTGGGAGGCTGCGGTCAATGTGATGGCAGCGCGGCACTCTGCTGCTCTCGATGCAGGGGGAATAAGAGGACGCAGCACAGTGGAAGAAGAGGATGCAGCAGCGGACTCGAGCGGCAGCGGGCTCCAGGGAAGGCCGGCGAGGTGCAGACGGGGCGGATCCGGCTGGCCGGCGCCGGATCTGGGCAACCACGACGTGGGTGGAGCTTGGGGGCAGCGTCAGTTCCCTGTTGTTGGTCGGTGGTGACGAGGGTCGAAGACGAAGGCGCGAGCGAGCGAGGACCGAGCTCGTGCATCTGTGACGTCCTGCGGGACAAGACAACAGAGAGGGATTGAGCGACAGAGAGAGAGAGAACTCGAGGAAGAGGGAAGGAAGCAGGGGCAAGACCTTGCTTCGAGGAGCTCGTCTCCATGGATGGACGAAGCGAGGAGGCGCACGGGTGCTGGTGCCCCGGGTGGTGGACGCCAGCAGCATCGGCGATGGTCAGAAATGAGGCAGAGGCGCGCATGATCGGGAGCTCCTCTCCCGATCGACCTCGTGTGCGGCTGATGACGCGATGGAGGGTGGAGGCTCACCTGTGAGTCCCTGGCATCCACGGCGGCGTACTCCTGGGCTGGATTGAGGGCTTGGGCACTCGTGCATGAGGCTGTGTAGGAGTGGCTGCGGCTTGCTCTGTTGCGGGGACAGGCGGCTGGATGGAAGAGAGTGGAGGCGGAGGAGATTGGATTGGAAAAGAAAACAAAATAGTGGAGGCGCTGGATCAGGGTGATGGGGATCCCGAGGAAGATGCGGTAGGTGGCGGCGGCTCGACGGGACAAAGGGTGGACTATATATACATCACATATTAGGTTAGGGGCTACCTTGGTCCCTCTTATCAGAACCAGACGGCCGCAAAATAAAAAGCTTAGGGAGTTCAAATAATCAAACGGAGATGTTTTATAGATGTTAGGGGATGATCTAGACCCAACGGTGACGACTGCCTGGGTCAGGTCCAGGACAACTTTCGTACGCACGGAGGAGGGCCGCGGGCTGACGAGAGAGGTTAGGTTGGGCATGGCGGTGGGTAGTGGGCTGTCAGAAAGCCTTGGGCTGAGAGAAGAGAAGAGAGAGACCTGACGACTATTTCCGGAGACCAAAAACGTCCGACGATTTGACCGACTATAATGTTGCTATAGTTATCCATTGGGGCGTCAAACGAACTCCGAATGCGATGAAACTTGACAGGGGGCCTACTGACAACATAACAACACCGCATGCCAAATTTCAACCCATTCCGAGAACATTTTCCCGACCACTTACAAAATAATATTTCAGACGTGCCGCCAGCGCGTGCAAGTGTGTCTGGGCTCAGAACGGACAACAGACAGAACTGGGGGAACCCGGACGAATGCAAGTTTTTAAAACATGATGATGCAATGCACATGATGACATGGCAAGATGCAACACGCAAGCAAATGACATGGCAAAGACAGCGAATAACTGGAAGACACCTGGCGCAACAGTCTCGGGGCGTCACAGCGAGAAATCCAACAGAGGAGATCGAGTCTTGTGGGGAAAAGTGCGCAAACCTCTGTAGAGTGTACAAACTAATCATGGTTAGCCGTGTCCCCGATTATGGACATCTTGAGTATCTGGTACTTGAATTATTGATTTGATCTCATCACTCTAAATTAATTTGTTGGGATGTTAATGACTACTTTAATTGGGATTGAGTTGGAGGAACCTTCTCAATGATGTTTCAACTACCATGGGGGGGGGGGGGGGGGGGGGGGGGGGGGGGGGGGGGGGGGGGGGGGGGGGGGGGGGGGGGGGGGGGGGGGGGGGGGGGGGGGGGGGGGGGGGGGGGGGGGGGGGGGGGGGGGGGGGGGGGGGGGGGGGGGGGGGGGGGGGGGGGGGGGGGGGGGGGGGGGGGGGGGGGGGGGGGGGGGGGGGGGGGGGGGGGGGGGGGGGGGGGGGGGGGGGGGGGGGGGGGGGGGGGGGGGGGGGGGGGGGGGGGGGGGGGGGGGGGGGGGGGGGGGGGGGGGGGGGGGGGGGGGGGGGGGGGGGGGGGGGGGGGGGGGGGGGGGGGGGGGGGGGGGGGGGGGGGGGGGGGGGGGGGGGGGGGGGGGGGGGGGGGGGGGGGGGGGGGGGGGGGGGGGGGGGGGGGGGGGGGGGGGGGGGGGGGGGGGGGGGGGGGGGGGGGGGGGGGGGGGGGGGGGGGGGGGGGGGGGGGGGGGGGGGGGGGGGGGGGGGGGGGGGGGGGGGGGGGGGGGGGGGGGGGGGGGGGGGGGGGGGGGGGGGGGGGGGGGGGGGGGGGGGGGGGGGGGGGGGGGGGGGGGGGGGGGGGGGGGGGGGGGGGGGGGGGGGGGGGGGGGGGGGGGGGGGGGGGGGGGGGGGGGGGGGGGGGGGGGGGGGGGGGGGGGGGGGGGGGGGGGGGGGGGGGGGGGGGGGGGGGGGGGGGGGGGGGGGGGGGGGGGGGGGGGGGGGGGGGGGGGGGGGGGGGGGGGGGGGGGGGGGGGGGGGGGGGGGGGGGGGGGGGGGGGGGGGGGGGGGGGGGGGGGGGGGGGGGGGGGGGGGGGGGGGGGGGGGGGGGGGG
The DNA here is from genome assembly GCA_036873465.1 of Thinopyrum obtusiflorum. NCBI lineage: Eukaryota > Viridiplantae > Streptophyta > Magnoliopsida > Poales > Poaceae > Thinopyrum > Thinopyrum obtusiflorum. Next base: position 34,823 of record JAAAWM010011133.1, read on the forward strand.
GGGGGGGGGGGGGGGGGGGGGGGGGGGGGGGGGGGGGGGGGGGGGGGGGGGGGGGGGGGGGGGGGGGGGGGGGGGGGGGGGGGGGGGGGGGGGGGGGGGGGGGGGGGGGGGGGGGGGGGGGGGGGGGGGGGGGGGGGGGGGGGGGGGGGGGGGGGGGGGGGGGGGGGGGGGGGGGGGGGGGGGGGGGGGGGGGGGGGGGGGGGGGGGGGGGGGGGGGGGGGGGGGGGGGGGGGGGGGGGGGGGGGGGGGGGGGGGGGGGGGGGGGGGGGGGGGGGGGGGGGGGGGGGGGGGGGGGGGGGGGGGGGGGGGGGGGGGGGGGGGGGGGGGGGGGGGGGGGGGGGGGGGGGGGGGGGGGGGGGGGGGGGGGGGGGGGGGGGGGGGGGGGGGGGGGGGGGGGGGGGGGGGGGGGGGGGGGGGGGGGGGGGGGGGGGGGGGGGGGGGGGGGGGGGGGGGGGGGGGGGGGGGGGGGGGGGGGGGGGGGGGGAAGATGCTTGAGAGAATTTTGATACAAGTGAACGCAGAGATCCCGAGCTGATTAGATAATACTTGAATGATGCACTGGTAAGATTTGGAGAACAAGAGCTGAAAGCTGGAATGAATAATTCTGAGATGATGGGCTTCGGAGAATCAAACTGAAAAGACTCCTGCAATGCTTCGGATGGGTGAAAAGAATTCTCATAATCAAAAACAATTATGAGAGGATGGCATCAAGCTAGAACCATGAATCTTGAAGAGAATGGAGCAAGATTTAAGAGAAACTCTTCTTCGGTCTTCAAATGTTGAGAATGATGATGAGAAACACCACCATGAATTGTTGAGATACTCCAGGATGAAAATTAGAAAGGTTGAACCAACAATGAAAAGAATTTGAAAGATCTTGGAGAAAGACATATGACTGATGATAACCCATTCTTACGTCAAACTTTGAAAAGAATTTTAGAAGCTCCGGGAAAATTAGAAGAGTCAGGTAAGATCCTGGGAAAAGACCTATGGGTTAGGGCCCACTCAAAAGATACATTGTTGAACGATTTAAAAGAGGGAGGGGGGGGGGGGGGGGGGGGGGGGGGGGGGGGGGGGGGGGGGGGGGGGGGGGGGGGGGGGGGGGGGGGGGGGGGGGGGGGGGGGGGGGGGGGGGGGGGGGGGGGGGGGGGGGGGGGGGGGGGGGGGGGGGGGGGGGGGGGGGGGGGGGGGGGGGGGGGGGGGGGGGGGGGGGGGGGGGGGGGGGGGGGGGGGGGGGGGGGGGGGGGGGGGGGGGGGGGGGGGGGGGGGGGGGGGGGGGGGGGGGGGGGGGGGGGGGGGGGGGGGGGGGGGGGGGGGGGGGGGGGGGGGGGGGGGGGGGGGGGGGGGGGGGGGGGGGGGGGGGGGGGGGGGGGGGGGGGGGGGGGGGGGGGGGGGGGGGGGGGGGGGGGGGGGGGGGGGGGGGGGGGGGGGGGGGGGGGGGGGGGGGGGGGGGGGGGGGGGGGGGGGGGGGGGGGGGGGGGGGGGGGGGGGGGGGGGGGGGGGGGGGGGGGGGGGGGGGGGGGGGGGGGGGGGGGGGGGGGGGGGGGGGGGGGGGGGGGGGGGGGGGGGGGGGGGGGGGGGGGGGGGGGGGGGGGGGGGGGGGGGGGGGGGGGGGGGGGGGGGGGGGGGGGGGGGGGGGGGGGGGGGGGGGGGGGGGGGGGGGGGGGGGGGGGGGGGGGGGGGGGGGGGGGGGGGGGGGGGGGGGGGGGGGGGGGGGGGGGGGGGGGGGGGGGGGGGGGGGGGGGGGGGGGGGGGGGGGGGGGGGGGGGGGGGGGGGGGGGGGGGGGGGGGGGGGGGGGGGGGGGGGGGGGGGGGGGGGGGGGGGGGGGGGGGGGGGGGGGGGGGGGGGGGGGGGGGGGGGGGGGGGGGGGGGGGGGGGGGGGGGGGGGGGGGGGGGGGGGGGGGGGGGGGGGGGGGGGGGGGGGGGGGGGGGGGGGGGGGGGGGGGGGGGGGGGGGGGGGGGGGGGGGGGGGGGGGGGGGGGGGGGGGGGGGGGGGGGGGGGGGGGGGGGGGGGGGGGGGGGGGGGGGGGGGGGGGGGGGGGGGGGGGGGGGGGGGGGGGGGGGGGGGGGGGGGGGGGGGGGGGGGGGGGGGGGGGGGGGGGGGGGGGGGGGGGGGGGGGGGGGGGGGGGGGGGGGGGGGGGGGGGGGGGGGGGGGGGGGGGGGGGGGGGGGGGGGGGGGGGGGGGGGGGGGGGGGGGGGGGGGGGGGGGGGGGGGGGGGGGGGGGGGGGGGGGGGGGGGGGGGGGGGGGGGGGGGGGGGGGGGGGGGGGGGGGGGGGGGGGGGGGGGGGGGGGGGGGGGGGGGGGGGGGGGGGGGGGGGGGGGGGGGGGGGGGGGGGGGGGGGGGGGGGGGGGGGGGGGGGGGGGGGGGGGGGGGGGGGGGGGGGGGGGGGGGGGGGGGGGGGGGGGGGGGGGGGGGGGGGGGGGGGGGGGGGGGGGGGGGGGGGGGGGGGGGGGGGGGGGGGGGGGGGGGGGGGGGGGGGGGGGGGGGGGGGGGGGGGGGGGGGGGGGGGGGGGGGGGGGGGGGGGGGGGGGGGGGGGGGGGGGGGGGGGGGGGGGGGGGGGGGGGGGGGGGGGGGGGGGGGGGGGGGGGGGGGGGGGGGGGGGGGGGGGGGGGGGGGGGGGGGGGGGGGGGGGGGGGGGGGGGGGGGGGGGGGGGGGGGGGGGGGGGGGGGGGGGGGGGGGGGGGGGGGGGGGGGGGGGGGGGGGGGGGGGGGGGGGGGGGGGGGGGGGGGGGGGGGGGGGGGGGGGGGGGGGGGGGGGGGGGGGGGGGGGGGGGGGGGGGGGGGGGGGGGGGGGGGGGGGGGGGGGGGGGGGGGGGGGGGGGGGGGGGGGGGGGGGGGGGGGGGGGGGGGGGGGGGGGGGGGGGGGGGGGGGGGGGGGGGGGGGGGGGGGGGGGGGGGGGGGGGGGGGGGGGGGGGGGGGGGGGGGGGGGGGGGGGGGGGGGGGGGGGGGGGGGGGGGGGGGGGGGGGGGGGGGGGGGGGGGGGGGGGGGGGGGGGGGGGGGGGGGGGGGGGGGGGGGGGGGGGGGGGGGGGGGGGGGGGGGGGGGGGGGGGGGGGGGGGGGGGGGGGGGGGGGGGGGGGGGGGGGGGGGGGGGGGGGGGGGGGGGGGGGGGGGGGGGGGGGGGGGGGGGGGGGGGGGGGGGGGGGGGGGGGGGGGGGGGGGGGGGGGGGGGGGGGGGGGGGGGGGGGGGGGGGGGGGGGGGGGGGGGGGGGGGGGGGGGGGGGGGGGGGGGGGGGGGGGGGGGGGGGGGGGGGGGGGGGGGGGGGGGGGGGGGGGGGGGGGGGGGGGGGGGGGGGGGGGGGGGGGGGGGGGGGGGGGGGGGGGGGGGGGGGGGGGGGGGGGGGGGGGGGGGGGGGGGGGGGGGGGGGGGGGGGGGGGGGGGGGGGGGGGGGGGGGGGGGGGGGGGGGGGGGGGGGGGGGGGGGGGGGGGGGGGGGGGGGGGGGGGGGGGGGGGGGGGGGGGGGGGGGGGGGGGGGGGGGGGGGGGGGGGGGGGGGGGGGGGGGGGGGGGGGGGGGGGGGGGGGGGGGGGGGGGGGGGGGGGGGGGGGGGGGGGGGGGGGGGGGGGGGGGGGGGGGGGGGGGGGGGGGGGGGGGGGGGGGGGGGGGGGGGGGGGGGGGGGGGGGGGGGGGGGGGGGGGGGGGGGGGGGGGGGGGGGGGGGGGGGGGGGGGGGGGGGGGGGGGGGGGGGGGGGGGGGGGGGGGGGGGGGGGGGGGGGGGGGGGGGGGGGGGGGGGGGGGGGGGGGGGGGGGGGGGGGGGGGGGGGGGGGGGGGGGGGGGGGGGGGGGGGGGGGGGGGGGGGGGGGGGGGGGGGGGGGGGGGGGGGGGGGGGGGGGGGGGGGGGGGGGGGGGGGGGGGGGGGGGGGGGGGGGGGGGGGGGGGGGGGGGGGGGGGGGGGGGGGGGGGGGGGGGGGGGGGGGGGGGGGGGGGGGGGGGGGGGGGGGGGGGGGGGGGGGGGGGGGGGGGGGGGGGGGGGGGGGGGGGGGGGGGGGGGGGGGGGGGGGGGGGGGGGGGGGGGGGGGGGGGGGGGGGGGGGGGGGGGGGGGGGGGGGGGGGGGGGGGGGGGGGGGGGGGGGGGGGGGGGGGGGGGGGGGGGGGGGGGGGGGGGGGGGGGGGGGGGGGGGGGGGGGGGGGGGGGGGGGGGGGGGGGGGGGGGGGGGGGGGGGGGGGGGGGGGGGGGGGGGGGGGGGGGGGGGGGGGGGGGGGGGGGGGGGGGGGGGGGGGGGGGGGGGGGGGGGGGGGGGGGGGGGGGGGGGGGGGGGGGGGGGGGGGGGGGGGGGGGGGGGGGGGGGGGGGGGGGGGGGGGGGGGGGGGGGGGGGGGGGGGGGGGGGGGGGGGGGGGGGGGGGGGGGGGGGGGGGGGGGGGGGGGGGGGGGGGGGGGGGGGGGGGGGGGGGGGGGGGGGGGGGGGGGGGGGGGGGGGGGGGGGGGGGGGGGGGGGGGGGGGGGGGGGGGGGGGGGGGGGGGGGGGGGGGGGGGGGGGGGGGGGGGGGGGGGGGGGGGGGGGGGGGGGGGGGGGGGGGGGGGGGGGGGGGGGGGGGGGGGGGGGGGGGGGGGGGGGGGGGGGGGGGGGGGGGGGGGGGGGGGGGGGGGGGGGGGGGGGGGGGGGGGGGGGGGGGGGGGGGGGGGGGGGGGGGGGGGGGGGGGGGGGGGGGGGGGGGGGGGGGGGGGGGGGGGGGGGGGGGGGGGGGGGGGGGGGGGGGGGGGGGGGGGGGGGGGGGGGGGGGGGGGGGGGGGGGGGGGGGGGGGGGGGGGGGGGGGGGGGGGGGGGGGGGGGGGGGGGGGGGGGGGGGGGGGGGGGGGGGGGGGGGGGGGGGGGGGGGGGGGGGGGGGGGGGGGGGGGGGGGGGGGGGGGGGGGGGGGGGGGGGGGGGGGGGGGGGGGGGGGGGGGGGGGGGGGGGGGGGGGGGGGGGGGGGGGGGGGGGGGGGGGGGGGGGGGGGGGGGGGGGGGGGGGGGGGGGGGGGGGGGGGGGGGGGGGGGGGGGGGGGGGGGGGGGGGGGGGGGGGGGGGGGGGGGGGGGGGGGGGGGGGGGGGGGGGGGGGGGGGGGGGGGGGGGGGGGGGGGGGGGGGGGGGGGGGGGGGGGGGGGGGGGGGGGGGGGGGGGGGGGGGGGGGGGGGGGGGGGGGGGGGGGGGGGGGGGGGGGGGGGGGGGGGGGGGGGGGGGGGGGGGGGGGGGGGGGGGGGGGGGGGGGGGGGGGGGGGGGGGGGGGGGGGGGGGGGGGGGGGGGGGGGGGGGGGGGGGGGGGGGGGGGGGGGGGGGGGGGGGGGGGGGGGGGGGGGGGGGGGGGGGGGGGGGGGGGGGGGGGGGGGGGGGGGGGGGGGGGGGGGGGGGGGGGGGGGGGGGGGGGGGGGGGGGGGGGGGGGGGGGGGGGGGGGGGGGGGGGGGGGGGGGGGGGGGGGGGGGGGGGGGGGGGGGGGGGGGGGGGGGGGGGGGGGGGGGGGGGGGGGGGGGGGGGGGGGGGGGGGGGGGGGGGGGGGGGGGGGGGGGGGGGGGGGGGGGGGGGGGGGGGGGGGGGGGGGGGGGGGGGGGGGGGGGGGGGGGGGGGGGGGGGGGGGGGGGGGGGGGGGGGGGGGGGGGGGGGGGGGGGGGGGGGGGGGGGGGGGGGGGGGGGGGGGGGGGGGGGGGGGGGGGGGGGGGGGGGGGGGGGGGGGGGGGGGGGGGGGGGGGGGGGGGGGGGGGGGGGGGGGGGGGGGGGGGGGGGGGGGGGGGGGGGGGGGGGGGGGGGGGGGGGGGGGGGGGGGGGGGGGGGGGGGGGGGGGGGGGGGGGGGGGGGGGGGGGGGGGGGGGGGGGGGGGGGGGGGGGGGGGGGGGGGGGGGGGGGGGGGGGGGGGGGGGGGGGGGGGGGGGGGGGGGGGGGGGGGGGGGGGGGGGGGGGGGGGGGGGGGGGGGGGGGGGGGGGGGGGGGGGGGGGGGGGGGGGGGGGGGGGGGGGGGGGGGGGGGGGGGGGGGGGGGGGGGGGGGGGGGGGGGGGGGGGGGGGGGGGGGGGGGGGGGGGGGGGGGGGGGGGGGGGGGGGGGGGGGGGGGGGGGGGGGGGGGGGGGGGGGGGGGGGGGGGGGGGGGGGGGGGGGGGGGGGGGGGGGGGGGGGGGGGGGGGGGGGGGGGGGGGGGGGGGGGGGGGGGGGGGGGGGGGGGGGGGGGGGGGGGGGGGGGGGGGGGGGGGGGGGGGGGGGGGGGGGGGGGGGGGGGGGGGGGGGGGGGGGGGGGGGGGGGGGGGGGGGGGGGGGGGGGGGGGGGGGGGGGGGGGGGGGGGGGGGGGGGGGGGGGGGGGGGGGGGGGGGGGGGGGGGGGGGGGGGGGGGGGGGGGGGGGGGGGGGGGGGGGGGGGGGGGGGGGGGGGGGGGGGGGGGGGGGGGGGGGGGGGGGGGGGGGGGGGGGGGGGGGGGGGGGGGGGGGGGGGGGGGGGGGGGGGGGGGGGGGGGGGGGGGGGGGGGGGGGGGGGGGGGGGGGGGGGGGGGGGGGGGGGGGGGGGGGGGGGGGGGGGGGGGGGGGGGGGGGGGGGGGGGGGGGGGGGGGGGGGGGGGGGGGGGGGGGGGGGGGGGGGGGGGGGGGGGGGGGGGGGGGGGGGGGGGGGGGGGGGGGGGGGGGGGGGGGGGGGGGGGGGGGGGGGGGGGGGGGGGGGGGGGGGGGGGGGGGGGGGGGGGGGGGGGGGGGGGGGGGGGGGGGGGGGGGGGGGGGGGGGGGGGGGGGGGGGGGGGGGGGGGGGGGGGGGGGGGGGGGGGGGGGGGGGGGGGGGGGGGGGGGGGGGGGGGGGGGGGGGGGGGGGGGGGGGGGGGGGGGGGGGGGGGGGGGGGGGGGGGGGGGGGGGGGGGGGGGGGGGGGGGGGGGGGGGGGGGGGGGGGGGGGGGGGGGGGGGGGGGGGGGGGGGGGGGGGGGGGGGGGGGGGGGGGGGGGGGGGGGGGGGGGGGGGGGGGGGGGGGGGGGGGGGGGGGGGGGGGGGGGGGGGGGGGGGGGGGGGGGGGGGGGGGGGGGGGGGGGGGGGGGGGGGGGGGGGGGGGGGGGGGGGGGGGGGGGGGGGGGGGGGGGGGGGGGGGGGGGGGGGGGGGGGGGGGGGGGGGGGGGGGGGGGGGGGGGGGGGGGGGGGGGGGGGGGGGGGGGGGGGGGGGGGGGGGGGGGGGGGGGGGGGGGGGGGGGGGGGGGGGGGGGGGGGGGGGGGGGGGGGGGGGTCCATCATCACCTGCAACTAGCAATGCTATAAGAGGGGCTGAGCAAAGCAGTAACATAGCCAAACAATGGTTTGGTAGGACAAGGTGGGTTAGAGGCTTGACATGGCAATATGGGGGCATGATAAAGCAAGTGGTAGGTATTGCGGCATAGGCATAGCAATAGAGCAAGCAACTAGCAAGCAAAGATATAAGTGATTTCGAGGGTATGGTCATCTTGCCTGCAAAGTTCTCCGAGTTGACGTAAGCTTGATCCTCGGGGGGGGGGGGGGGGGGGGGGGGTATCGGAACCAACCCGAAGAGGCAACACCGGAAAGAAGCAAACAACATAGTAAACAACCACCACATGAACATGGCATGATGCACAACCAAGTAGGATGCATGTCCGGTTTAATGAGGCATGGCATGGCAAAGTGCACAAACAACACTACAAGTTAAGTGGAGCTCAATATGCATCGGGATGCATATTGACAAAACACCACATTCCATTATTTAGTTCACTCCCGGTTAGGTACTCAACAATATTAAATGTTGTTAAACATGGCAAGAGGTGAGGCATAACAAAACTACATCATCGGGGGGGGGGGGGGGGGGGGGGGGGGGGGGGGGGGGGGGGGGGGGGGGGGGGGGGGGGGGGGGGGGGGGGGGGGGGGGGGGGGGGGGGGGGGGGGGGGGGGGGGGGGGGGGGGGGGGGGGGGGGGGGGGGGGGGGGGGGGGGGGGGGGGGGGGGGGGGGGGGGGGGGGGGGGGGGGGGGGGGGGGGGGGGGGGGGGGGGGGGGGGGGGGGGGGGGGGGGGGGGGGGGGGGGGGGGGGGGGGGGGGGGGGGGGGGGGGGGGGGGGGGGGGGGGGGGGGGGGGGGGGGGGGGGGGGGGGGGGGGGGGGGGGGGGGGGGGGGGGGGGGGGGGGGGGGGGGGGGGGGGGGGGGGGGGGGGGGGGGGGGGGGGGGGGGGGGGGGGGGGGGGGGGGGGGGGGGGGGGGGGGGGGGGGGGGGGGGGGGGGGGGGGGGGGGGGGGGGGGGGGGGGGGGGGGGGGGGGGGGGGGGGGGGGGGGGGGGGGGGGGGGGGGGGGGGGGGGGGGGGGGGGGGGGGGGGGGGGGGGGGGGGGGGGGGGGGGGGGGGGGGGGGGGGGGGGGGGGGGGGGGGGGGGGGGGGGGGGGGGGGGGGGGGGGGGGGGGGGGGGGGGGGGGGGGGGGGGGGGGGGGGGGGGGGGGGGGGGGGGGGGGGGGGGGGGGGGGGGGGGGGGGGGGGGGGGGGGGGGGGGGGGGGGGGGGGGGGGGGGGGGGGGGGGGGGGGGGGGGGGGGGGGGGGGGGGGGGGGGGGGGGGGGGGGGGGGGGGGGGGGGGGGGGGGGGGGGGGGGGGGGGGGGGGGGGGGGGGGGGGGGGGGGGGGGGGGGGGGGGGGGGGGGGGGGGGGGGGGGGGGGGGGGGGGGGGGGGGGGGGGGGGGGGGGGGGGGGGGGGGGGGGGGGGGGGGGGGGGGGGGGGGGGGGGGGGGGGGGGGGGGGGGGGGGGGGGGGGGGGGGGGGGGGGGGGGGGGGGGGGGGGGGGGGGGGGGGGGGGGGGGGGGGGGGGGGGGGGGGGGGGGGGGGGGGGGGGGGGGGGGGGGGGGGGGGGGGGGGGGGGGGGGGGGGGGGGGGGGGGGGGGGGGGGGGGGGGGGGGGGGGGGGGGGGGGGGGGGGGGGGGGGGGGGGGGGGGGGGGGGGGGGGGGGGGGGGGGGGGGGGGGGGGGGGGGGGGGGGGGGGGGGGGGGGGGGGGGGGGGGGGGGGGGGGGGGGGGGGGGGGGGGGGGGGGGGGGGGGGGGGGGGGGGGGGGGGGGGGGGGGGGGGGGGGGGGGGGGGGGGGGGGGGGGGGGGGGGGGGGGGGGGGGGGGGGGGGGGGGGGGGGGGGGGGGGGGGGGGGGGGGGGGGGGGGGGGGGGGGGGGGGGGGGGGGGGGGGGGGGGGGGGGGGGGGGGGGGGGGGGGGGGGGGGGGGGGGGGGGGGGGGGGGGGGGGGGGGGGGGGGGGGGGGGGGGGGGGGGGGGGGGGGGGGGGGGGGGGGGGGGGGGGGGGGGGGGGGGGGGGGGGGGGGGGGGGGGGGGGGGGGGGGGGGGGGGGGGGGGGGGGGGGGGGGGGGGGGGGGGGGGGGGGGGGGGGGGGGGGGGGGGGGGGGGGGGGGGGGGGGGGGGGGGGGGGGGGGGGGGGGGGGGGGGGGGGGGGGGGGGGGGGGGGGGGGGGGGGGGGGGGGGGGGGGGGGGGGGGGGGGGGGGGGGGGGGGGGGGGGGGGGGGGGGGGGGGGGGGGGGGGGGGGGGGGGGGGGGGGGGGGGGGGGGGGGGGGGGGGGGGGGGGGGGGGGGGGGGGGGGGGGGGGGGGGGGGGGGGGGGGGGGGGGGGGGGGGGGGGGGGGGGGGGGGGGGGGGGGGGGGGGGGGGGGGGGGGGGGGGGGGGGGGGGGGGGGGGGGGGGGGGGGGGGGGGGGGGGGGGGGGGGGGGGGGGGGGGGGGGGGGGGGGGGGGGGGGGGGGGGGGGGGGGGGGGGGGGGGGGGGGGGGGGGGGGGGGGGGGGGGGGGGGGGGGGGGGGGGGGGGGGGGGGGGGGGGGGGGGGGGGGGGGGGGGGGGGGGGGGGGGGGGGGGGGGGGGGGGGGGGGGGGGGGGGGGGGGGGGGGGGGGGGGGGGGGGGGGGGGGGGGGGGGGGGGGGGGGGGGGGGGGGGGGGGGGGGGGGGGGGGGGGGGGGGGGGGGGGGGGGGGGGGGGGGGGGGGGGGGGGGGGGGGGGGGGGGGGGGGGGGGGGGGGGGGGGGGGGGGGGGGGGGGGGGGGGGGGGGGGGGGGGGGGGGGGGGGGGGGGGGGGGGGGGGGGGGGGGGGGGGGGGGGGGGGGGGGGGGGGGGGGGGGGGGGGGGGGGGGGGGGGGGGGGGGGGGGGGGGGGGGGGGGGGGGGGGGGGGGGGGGGGGGGGGGGGGGGGGGGGGGGGGGGGGGGGGGGGGGGGGGGGGGGGGGGGGGGGGGGGGGGGGGGGGGGGGGGGGGGGGGGGGGGGGGGGGGGGGGGGGGGGGGGGGGGGGGGGGGGGGGGGGGGGGGGGGGGGGGGGGGGGGGGGGGGGGGGGGGGGGGGGGGGGGGGGGGGGGGGGGGGGGGGGGGGGGGGGGGGGGGGGGGGGGGGGGGGGGGGGGGGGGGGGGGGGGGGGGGGGGGGGGGGGGGGGGGGGGGGGGGGGGGGGGGGGGGGGGGGGGGGGGGGGGGGGGGGGGGGGGGGGGGGGGGGGGGGGGGGGGGGGGGGGGGGGGGGGGGGGGGGGGGGGGGGGGGGGGGGGGGGGGGGGGGGGGGGGGGGGGGGGGGGGGGGGGGGGGGGGGGGGGGGGGGGGGGGGGGGGGGGGGGGGGGGGGGGGGGGGGGGGGGGGGGGGGGGGGGGGGGGGGGGGGGGGGGGGGGGGGGGGGGGGGGGGGGGGGGGGGGGGGGGGGGGGGGGGGGGGGGGGGGGGGGGGGGGGGGGGGGGGGGGGGGGGGGGGGGGGGGGGGGGGGGGGGGGGGGGGGGGGGGGGGGGGGGGGGGGGGGGGGGGGGGGGGGGGGGGGGGGGGGGGGGGGGGGGGGGGGGGGGGGGGGGGGGGGGGGGGGGGGGGGGGGGGGGGGGGGGGGGGGGGGGGGGGGGGGGGGGGGGGGGGGGGGGGGGGGGGGGGGGGGGGGGGGGGGGGGGGGGGGGGGGGGGGGGGGGGGGGGGGGGGGGGGGGGGGGGGGGGGGGGGGGGGGGGGGGGGGGGGGGGGGGGGGGGGGGGGGGGGGGGGGGGGGGGGGGGGGGGGGGGGGGGGGGGGGGGGGGGGGGGGGGGGGGGGGGGGGGGGGGGGGGGGGGGGGGGGGGGGGGGGGGGGGGGGGGGGGGGGGGGGGGGGGGGGGGGGGGGGGGGGGGGGGGGGGGGGGGGGGGGGGGGGGGGGGGGGGGGGGGGGGGGGGGGGGGGGGGGGGGGGGGGGGGGGGGGGGGGGGGGGGGGGGGGGGGGGGGGGGGGGGGGGGGGGGGGGGGGGGGGGGGGGGGGGGGGGGGGGGGGGGGGGGGGGGGGGGGGGGGGGGGGGGGGGGGGGGGGGGGGGGGGGGGGGGGGGGGGGGGGGGGGGGGGGGGGGGGGGGGGGGGGGGGGGGGGGGGGGGGGGGGGGGGGGGGGGGGGGGGGGGGGGGGGGGGGGGGGGGGGGGGGGGGGGGGGGGGGGGGGGGGGGGGGGGGGGGGGGGGGGGGGGGGGGGGGGGGGGGGGGGGGGGGGGGGGGGGGGGGGGGGGGGGGGGGGGGGGGGGGGGGGGGGGGGGGGGGGGGGGGGGGGGGGGGGGGGGGGGGGGGGGGGGGGGGGGGGGGGGGGGGGGGGGGGGGGGGGGGGGGGGGGGGGGGGGGGGGGGGGGGGGGGGGGGGGGGGGGGGGGGGGGGGGGGGGGGGGGGGGGGGGGGGGGGGGGGGGGGGGGGGGGGGGGGGGGGGGGGGGGGGGGGGGGGGGGGGGGGGGGGGGGGGGGGGGGGGGGGGGGGGGGGGGGGGGGGGGGGGGGGGGGGGGGGGGGGGGGGGGGGGGGGGGGGGGGGGGGGGGGGGGGGGGGGGGGGGGGGGGGGGGGGGGGGGGGGGGGGGGGGGGGGGGGGGGGGGGGGGGGGGGGGGGGGGGGGGGGGGGGGGGGGGGGGGGGGGGGGGGGGGGGGGGGGGGGGGGGGGGGGGGGGGGGGGGGGGGGGGGGGGGGGGGGGGGGGGGGGGGGGGGGGGGGGGGGGGGGGGGGGGGGGGGGGGGGGGGGGGGGGGGGGGGGGGGGGGGGGGGGGGGGGGGGGGGGGGGGGGGGGGGGGGGGGGGGGGGGGGGGGGGGGGGGGGGGGGGGGGGGGGGGGGGGGGGGGGGGGGGGGGGGGGGGGGGGGGGGGGGGGGGGGGGGGGGGGGGGGGGGGGGGGGGGGGGGGGGGGGGGGGGGGGGGGGGGGGGGGGGGGGGGGGGGGGGGGGGGGGGGGGGGGGGGGGGGGGGGGGGGGGGGGGGGGGGGGGGGGGGGGGGGGGGGGGGGGGGGGGGGGGGGGGGGGGGGGGGGGGGGGGGGGGGGGGGGGGGGGGGGGGGGGGGGGGGGGGGGGGGGGGGGGGGGGGGGGGGGGGGGGGGGGGGGGGGGGGGGGGGGGGGGGGGGGGGGGGGGGGGGGGGGGGGGGGGGGGGGGGGGGGGGGGGGGGGGGGGGGGGGGGGGGGGGGGGGGGGGGGGGGGGGGGGGGGGGGGGGGGGGGGGGGGGGGGGGGGGGGGGGGGGGGGGGGGGGGGGGGGGGGGGGGGGGGGGGGGGGGGGGGGGGGGGGGGGGGGGGGGGGGGGGGGGGGGGGGGGGGGGGGGGGGGGGGGGGGGGGGGGGGGGGGGGGGGGGGGGGGGGGGGGGGGGGGGGGGGGGGGGGGGGGGGGGGGGGGGGGGGGGGGGGGGGGGGGGGGGGGGGGGGGGGGGGGGGGGGGGGGGGGGGGGGGGGGGGGGGGGGGGGGGGGGGGGGGGGGGGGGGGGGGGGGGGGGGGGGGGGGGGGGGGGGGGGGGGGGGGGGGGGGGGGGGGGGGGGGGGGGGGGGGGGGGGGGGGGGGGGGGGGGGGGGGGGGGGGGGGGGGGGGGGGGGGGGGGGGGGGGGGGGGGGGGGGGGGGGGGGGGGGGGGGGGGGGGGGGGGGGGGGGGGGGGGGGGGGGGGGGGGGGGGGGGGGGGGGGGGGGGGGGGGGGGGGGGGGGGGGGGGGGGGGGGGGGGGGGGGGGGGGGGGGGGGGGGGGGGGGGGGGGGGGGGGGGGGGGGGGGGGGGGGGGGGGGGGGGGGGGGGGGGGGGGGGGGGGGGGGGGGGGGGGGGGGGGGGGGGGGGGGGGGGGGGGGGGGGGGGGGGGGGGGGGGGGGGGGGGGGGGGGGGGGGGGGGGGGGGGGGGGGGGGGGGGGGGGGGGGGGGGGGGGGGGGGGGGGGGGGGGGGGGGGGGGGGGGGGGGGGGGGGGGGGGGGGGGGGGGGGGGGGGGGGGGGGGGGGGGGGGGGGGGGGGGGGGGGGGGGGGGGGGGGGGGGGGGGGGGGGGGGGGGGGGGGGGGGGGGGGGGGGGGGGGGGGGGGGGGGGGGGGGGGGGGGGGGGGGGGGGGGGGGGGGGGGGGGGGGGGGGGGGGGGGGGGGGGGGGGGGGGGGGGGGGGGGGGGGGGGGGGGGGGGGGGGGGGGGGGGGGGGGGGGGGGGGGGGGGGGGGGGGGGGGGGGGGGGGGGGGGGGGGGGGGGGGGGGGGGGGGGGGGGGGGGGGGGGGGGGGGGGGGGGGGGGGGGGGGGGGGGGGGGGGGGGGGGGGGGGGGGGGGGGGGGGGGGGGGGGGGGGGGGGGGGGGGGGGGGGGGGGGGGGGGGGGGGGGGGGGGGGGGGGGGGGGGGGGGGGGGGGGGGGGGGGGGGGGGGGGGGGGGGGGGGGGGGGGGGGGGGGGGGGGGGGGGGGGGGGGGGGGGGGGGGGGGGGGGGGGGGGGGGGGGGGGGGGGGGGGGGGGGGGGGGGGGGGGGGGGGGGGGGGGGGGGGGGGGGGGGGGGGGGGGGGGGGGGGGGGGGGGGGGGGGGGGGGGGGGGGGGGGGGGGGGGGGGGGGGGGGGGGGGGGGGGGGGGGGGGGGGGGGGGGGGGGGGGGGGGGGGGGGGGGGGGGGGGGGGGGGGGGGGGGGGGGGGGGGGGGGGGGGGGGGGGGGGGGGGGGGGGGGGGGGGGGGGGGGGGGGGGGGGGGGGGGGGGGGGGGGGGGGGGGGGGGGGGGGGGGGGGGGGGGGGGGGGGGGGGGGGGGGGGGGGGGGGGGGGGGGGGGGGGGGGGGGGGGGGGGGGGGGGGGGGGGGGGGGGGGGGGGGGGGGGGGGGGGGGGGGGGGGGGGGGGGGGGGGGGGGGGGGGGGGGGGGGGGGGGGGGGGGGGGGGGGGGGGGGGGGGGGGGGGGGGGGGGGGGGGGGGGGGGGGGGGGGGGGGGGGGGGGGGGGGGGGGGGGGGGGGGGGGGGGGGGGGGGGGGGGGGGGGGGGGGGGGGGGGGGGGGGGGGGGGGGGGGGGGGGGGGGGGGGGGGGGGGGGGGGGGGGGGGGGGGGGGGGGGGGGGGGGGGGGGGGGGGGGGGGGGGGGGGGGGGGGGGGGGGGGGGGGGGGGGGGGGGGGGGGGGGGGGGGGGGGGGGGGGGGGGGGGGGGGGGGGGGGGGGGGGGGGGGGGGGGGGGGGGGGGGGGGGGGGGGGGGGGGGGGGGGGGGGGGGGGGGGGGGGGGGGGGGGGGGGGGGGGGGGGGGGGGGGGGGGGGGGGGGGGGGGGGGGGGGGGGGGGGGGGGGGGGGGGGGGGGGGGGGGGGGGGGGGGGGGGGGGGGGGGGGGGGGGGGGGGGGGGGGGGGGGGGGGGGGGGGGGGGGGGGGGGGGGGGGGGGGGGGGGGGGGGGGGGGGGGGGGGGGGGGGGGGGGGGGGGGGGGGGGGGGGGGGGGGGGGGGGGGGGGGGGGGGGGGGGGGGGGGGGGGGGGGGGGGGGGGGGGGGGGGGGGGGGGGGGGGGGGGGGGGGGGGGGGGGGGGGGGGGGGGGGGGGGGGGGGGGGGGGGGGGGGGGGGGGGGGGGGGGGGGGGGGGGGGGGGGGGGGGGGGGGGGCAACTTTTAATAAAAATTGCATAAACTTGTTCATGTCATCCGCATCATGATAACAACAATTAAAATGTTTAAATTGTTGTTGCAATAAATTACTAATGCATATGGGGATTTACCGGATTTGTTGTTTGTTATATCCGGCCCCATTTAAACTGTTTAATGGGTATAGTTTTGTTATGCTTCACCTCTTGCCATGTTAACCAACATTTAATATTGTTGAGTACTTAAACGGGAGAGAACTAAATAATCGATGTGGTGTTTTGTCAATATGCATCCCGATGCATATTGAGCTCCACTTAATTTGTAGGATTGCTTGTGCACTTTGACATGACATCTATCATTAAACCGGACATGCTTCATACTTAGTTGTGCATCATGCCATGTTCATGTGTTGGTTGTTTACTATGTTGTGTGCTTCTTTCCGGTGTTGCTTCTTCGGGTTGGGTCCAATAACGTTGCGTTTGTGAGGATCCATTCGACTACGCCCGTTTGTCTTCTTCATGGACTCGTTCTTCTTCCTTGCGGGATCTCAGGCAAGGGGGGGGGGGGGGGGGGGGGGGGGGGGGGGGGGGGGGGGGGGGGGGGGGGGGGGGGGGGGGGGGGGGGGGGGGGGGGGGGGGGGGGGGGGGGGGGGGGGGGGGGGGGGGGGGGGGGGGGGGGGGGGGGGGGGGGGGGGGGGGGGGGGGGGGGGGGGGGGGGGGGGGGGGGGGGGGGGGGGGGGGGGGGGGGGGGGGGGGGGGGGGGGGGGGGGGGGGGGGGGGGGGGGGGGGGGGGGGGGGGGGGGGGGGGGGGGGGGGGGGGGGGGGGGGGGGGGGGGGGGGGGGGGGGGGGGGGGGGGGGGGGGGGGGGGGGGGGGGGGGGGGGGGGGGGGGGGGGGGGGGGGGGGGGGGGGGGGGGGGCCTTATGTATTACATGGGTTGTGTGAAGATTACCTCACTTGCGACATTGCTTACAATGCGGTTATGCCTCTAAGTCGTGCTTCGACACGTGGGAGATATAGCCGCATTGTGGGTATTACACCCCTGCCCGTAGCTATGCATCTCCATGGATAGATCTTGCGTGTGCATAGAAATTTTTTGTTTTCCATGCAATGTTTCCCAACAGATATATCTTCTTTTCATCAAGATAAGCATATTTCAATGTATCGGGCAATTGCTTTAATTCAAACACGGGATCACTCTTAGGTGGAAGAGGGTCCCCAAGAGTTCCAATAGGCAAGTTATGTTTAAGGATAGGTACTTGTTTGAAGAATACATCATATATTTCATTCCTTTCATCCATATGCATATGCATTTCATTTTCATGGTCTAGCAAATATTGTTCTGAAGGATCGGTGGGAGGAACAACAATAGAAATAAGACCAATAATTTCATCTTTACTAGACAATTCCTTTTCATGTGATTGTCTACGAAACTTAGAGAAATTGAACTCATCAGATACATCACAAATTTATCTCTAACCTTTTCTTTGACATAAAAGAAAACCTGAAGCTTAACTTAAGTAAAATGCATCAACCGCGTGTGTAGCCGTGATGGTCTCTTTCCAGCGGAGTTCGGGAAGTGAACAAGGTGTTGGAGTTATGCTTGATGTAGGTTGTTCTAGGATCACTTCTTGATCATAGTTTCTTGACCGTGCCTTTGCCTTCTCTTCTCTCTCTCCTTTGTGTATGTTAGCCACCATATATGCTAGTCGCTTGCTGCAGCTCCACCTCATACCTTTTACCCTTCCTATAAGCTTAAGTAGTCTTGATCGCGAGGGTGTGAGATTGCTGAGTCCCTGTGACTCACAGTTACTTCCAAAACCAGCTTGCAGGTGCCGATGATATCGTGCAGGTGACACAACCGAGCTCAAGGAGGAGCTCGATGAAGTTCGTGATTGTTTTATTGTTCCGTTTCCCATTGATCAGTAGTGGAGCCCAATTGGGACGATCGGGGATCTGTGTAGCATTTGGGGTAGTCTTGTTTTATTTTGGTTCCGTAGTCGGACCTTGATTGTATCTGGTTGATGTAATGCTTTATTCATGTAATTGTGTGAAGTGGCGATTGTAAGCCAACTATGTACCTCTTTCGGGGGGGGGGGGGGGGGGGGGGGGGGGGGGGGGGGGGGGGGGGGGGGGGGGGGGGGGGGGGGGGGGGGGGGGGGGGGGGGGGGGGGGGGGGGGGGGGGGGGGGGGGGGGGGGGGGGGGGGGGGGGGGGGGGGGGGGGGGGGGGGGGGGGGGGGGGGGGGGGGGGGGGGGGGGGGGGGGGGGGGGGGGGGGGGGGGGGGGGGGGGGGGGGGGGGGGGGGGGGGGGGGGGGGGGGGGGGGGGGGGGGGGGGGGGGGGGGGGGGGGGGGGGGGGGGGGGGGGGGGGGGGGGGGGGGGGGGGGGGGGGGGGGGGGGGGGGGGGGGGGGGGGGGGGGGGGGGGGGGGGGGGGGGGGGGGGGGGGGGGGGGGGGGGGGGGGGGGGGGGGGGGGGGGGGGGGGGGGGGGGGGGGGGGGGGGGGGGGGGGGGGGGGGGGGGGGGGGGGGGGGGGGGGGGGGGGGGGGGGGGGGGGGGGGGGGGGGGGGGGGGGGGGGGGGGGGGGGGGGGGGGGGGGGGGGGGGGGGGGGGGGGGGGGGGGGGGGGGGGGGGGGGGGGGGGGGGGGGGGGGGGGAATACCTCCGGAAAACTAGAAGAGTCAGGTAAGATCCTGGGAAAAGATCTGTGGGTTAGGGCACACTCAAAAGATACACCGTTGAACAATTACTTGAAATGGAGATTGCATCGGTTGAATTAAATGGCTTGAATGAGATAAAAAATCTCCAAATAGCTTGATTGGATTAAGAATGGAAACCTGAATCTTCTGGGATATCTTCGGCACTTCAGACATGAATAGAGAGAGGTGAGCGATTAGGGGGTGCACCGGCTTGGGAAAGCATTTGGAACAATGAAAGGAATATGATCAACACCGAAAGCTTGAATTTAGCCAACCAGAGAAGAAAAAGAATGATGAATGATGAACTTAAAGCTCCCGTAGTATCTTCATAAGAAACACAGGGTAAAAACATTGAAGGAAAAGAATGAAGAGACTTCACTCAATAAAATGGATACTTGATTAAGGATTTTGGCTCCATGAAGAGAAAGTGTGGGAGGGAGGGAAAACAAAGGCAACTTGGAGCATATGGAATGGAACAAACACTATTGAGAAAAACTTAGAATTGATCTTGCAGATGTTGAAAATGATCGGGTCCACTTGAAGGGAAGCACACCGATAGAAAAGAATTAACATGACCATCTCGATGATCAAGAAGGATTAGTATTCACATAGAAGTATGAGAACACCACTTAGGAAAGGTGTGGAATCAACACTTGACATTGAAGCAACTGGAATACCACAAACCAAAACAAAACAAAGGATTGGCTTGCAGAATCAGCCGGAACAAACATATGATAGACCCCATATCGTATCATGTGTCTGTTGGAAAGATATTCTAGGAGCTACTTGAATTCCCACTTATAACTGTCGAAACTTTCTGGTTATGCAATCAGGTGTTGGGGATATAGGGGAAGCATAATATCTCACCCAAACTAACAATACCTACATCCAGCTGTATCCATCCTTCAACACATAACCAAGAAACCTTCGGAATTCGTGTACCTCAGGGGGGGGGGGGGGGGGGGGGGGGGGGGGGGGGGGGGGGGGGGGGGGGGGGGGGGGGGGGGGGGGGGGGGGGGGGGGGGGGGGGGGGGGGGGGGGGGGGGGGGGGGGGGGGGGGGGGGGGGGGGGGGGGGGGGGGGGGGGGGGGGGGGGGGGGGGGGGGGGGGGGGGGGGGGGGGGGGGGGGGGGGGGGGGGGGGGGGGGGGGGGGGGGGGGGGGGGGGGGGGGGGGGGGGGGGGGGGGGGGGGGGGGGGGGGGGGGGGGGGGGGGGGGGGGGGGGGGGGGGGGGGGGGGGGGGGGGGGGGGGGGGGGGGGGGGGGGGGGGGGGGGGGGGGGGGGGGGGGGGGGGGGGGGGGGGGGGGGGGGGGGGGGGGGGGGGGGGGGGGGGGGGGGGGGGGGGGGGGGGGGGGGGGGGGGGGGGGGGGGGGGGGGGGGGGGGGGGGGGGGGGGGGGGGGGGGGGGGGGGGGGGGGGGGGGGGGGGGGGGGGGGGGGGGGGGGGGGGGGGGGGGGGGGGGGGGGGGGGGGGGGGGGGGGGGGGGGGGGGGGGGGGGGGGGGGGGGGGGGGGGGGGGGGGGGGGGGGGGGGGGGGGGGGGGGGGGGGGGGGGGGGGGGGGGGGGGGGGGGGGGGGGGGGGGGGGGGGGGGGGGGGGGGGGGGGGGGGGGGGGGGGGGGGGGGGGGGGGGGGGGGGGGGGGGGGGGGGGGGGGGGGGGGGGGGGGGGGGGGGGGGGGGGGGGGGGGGGGGGGGGGGGGGGGGGGGGGGGGGGGGGGGGGGGGGGGGGGGGGGGGGGGGGGGGGGGGGGGGGGGGGGGGGGGGGGGGGGGGGGGGGGGGGGGGGGGGGGGGGGGGGGGGGGGGGGGGGGGGGGGGGGGGGGGGGGGGGGGGGGGGGGGGGGGGGGGGGGGGGGGGGGGGGGGGGGGGGGGGGGGGGGGGGGGGGGGGGGGGGGGGGGGGGGGGGGGGGGGGGGGGGGGGGGGGGGGGGGGGGGGGGGGGGGGGGGGGGGGGGGGGGGGGGGGGGGGGGGGGGGGGGGGGGGGGGGGGGGGGGGGGGGGGGGGGGGGGGGGGGGGGGGGGGGGGGGGGGGGGGGGGGGGGGGGGGGGGGGGGGGGGGGGGGGGGGGGGGGGGGGGGGGGGGGGGGGGGGGGGGGGGGGGGGGGGGGGGGGGGGGGGGGGGGGGGGGGGGGGGGGGGGGGGGGGGGGGGGGGGGGGGGGGGGGGGGGGGGGGGGGGGGGGGGGGGGGGGGGGGGGGGGGGGGGGGGGGGGGGGGGGGGGGGGGGGGGGGGGGGGGGGGGGGGGGGGGGGGGGGGGGGGGGGGGGGGGGGGGGGGGGGGGGGGGGGGGGGGGGGGGGGGGGGGGGGGGGGGGGGGGGGGGGGGGGGGGGGGGGGGGGGGGGGGGGGGGGGGGGGGGGGGGGGGGGGGGGGGGGGGGGGGGGGGGGGGGGGGGGGGGGGGGGGGGGGGGGGGGGGGGGGGGGGGGGGGGGGGGGGGGGGGGGGGGGGGGGGGGGGGGGGGGGGGGGGGGGGGGGGGGGGGGGGGGGGGGGGGGGGGGGGGGGGGGGGGGGGGGGGGGGGGGGGGGGGGGGGGGGGGGGGGGGGGGGGGGGGGGGGGGGGGGGGGGGGGGGGGGGGGGGGGGGGGGGGGGGGGGGGGGGGGGGGGGGGGGGGGGGGGGGGGGGGGGGGGGGGGGGGGGGGGGGGGGGGGGGGGGGGGGGGGGGGGGGGGGGGGGGGGGGGGGGGGGGGGGGGGGGGGGGGGGGGGGGGGGGGGGGGGGGGGGGGGGGGGGGGGGGGGGGGGGGGGGGGGGGGGGGGGGGGGGGGGGGGGGGGGGGGGGGGGGGGGGGGGGGGGGGGGGGGGGGGGGGGGGGGGGGGGGGGGGGGGGGGGGGGGGGGGGGGGGGGGGGGGGGGGGGGGGGGGGGGGGGGGGGGGGGGGGGGGGGGGGGGGGGGGGGGGGGGGGGGGGGGGGGGGGGGGGGGGGGGGGGGGGGGGGGGGGGGGGGGGGGGGGGGGGGGGGGGGGGGGGGGGGGGGGGGGGGGGGGGGGGGGGGGGGGGGGGGGGGGGGGGGGGGGGGGGGGGGGGGGGGGGGGGGGGGGGGGGGGGGGGGGGGGGGGGGGGGGGGGGGGGGGGGGGGGGGGGGGGGGGGGGGGGGGGGGGGGGGGGGGGGGGGGGGGGGGGGGGGGGGGGGGGGGGGGGGGGGGGGGGGGGGGGGGGGGGGGGGGGGGGGGGGGGGGGGGGGGGGGGGGGGGGGGGGGGGGGGGGGGGGGGGGGGGGGGGGGGGGGGGGGGGGGGGGGGGGGGGGGGGGGGGGGGGGGGGGGGGGGGGGGGGGGGGGGGGGGGGGGGGGGGGGGGGGGGGGGGGGGGGGGGGGGGGGGGGGGGGGGGGGGGGGGGGGGGGGGGGGGGGGGGGGGGGGGGGGGGGGGGGGGGGGGGGGGGGGGGGGGGGGGGGGGGGGGGGGGGGGGGGGGGGGGGGGGGGGGGGGGGGGGGGGGGGGGGGGGGGGGGGGGGGGGGGGGGGGGGGGGGGGGGGGGGGGGGGGGGGGGGGGGGGGGGGGGGGGGGGGGGGGGGGGGGGGGGGGGGGGGGGGGGGGGGGGGGGGGGGGGGGGGGGGGGGGGGGGGGGGGGGGGGGGGGGGGGGGGGGGGGGAGTGTTGGTCCAACTAAGCGATGTCCGGAGCTACCAGGGGCAACTCTGGGCTGGCCCACCTGACGTCTGGCTCATCCGGTGTGCCCTGAGAACGAGATATGTGCAGCTCCTCTCGGGATTTGTCGGCACATCTGGGTGGCTTTGCTGGACTTGTTTTACCATTGTCGAGGATGTCTTGTAACCGGGATGCCGAGTCTGATCGGATTGTCTTGGGAGAAGGAATATCCTTCGTTGACCGTGAGAGCGGAAGTTGGGACACCCCTACAGGGATTTGAATTTTCGAAAGCCGTGCCCGCGGTTATGGGCAGATGGGAATTTGTTAATGTCCGGTTGTAGAAAACCTGAAACTTAACTTAATTAAAATGCATCAACCGCGTGTGTAACCGTGATGGTCTCTTCTCGGCTGGGTCCGGGAAGTGAACACAGTGTTGGAGTAATGCTTGACGTAGGTTGTTCTAGGATCACTTCTTGATCATAGTTGTTCGACCGTGCTTTTTCCTTCTCTTCTCGCTCTCATTTGCGTATGTTAGCCACCATATATGCTAGTCGCTTGCTGCAGCTCCACCCCATACCTTTTACCCTTCCTATAAGCTTAAATAGTCTTGATCGCGAGGGTGTGAGATTGATGAGTCCCCATGACTCACAGATACTTCCAAAACCAGTTTGCAGGTGCCGTTGAACCGTGCAGGTGGCGCAACCAAGATCAAGGAGGAGCTCGCTGAATATATTGTCCTTTGTGTTGTT
The DNA here is from genome assembly GCA_036873465.1 of Thinopyrum obtusiflorum. Lineage (NCBI taxonomy): Eukaryota > Viridiplantae > Streptophyta > Magnoliopsida > Poales > Poaceae > Thinopyrum > Thinopyrum obtusiflorum. The sequence continues at coordinate 56,515 of JAAAWM010011133.1, forward strand.
TCATTCTAGTCGATCAGTAGTGGAGCCCAGTTGGTGTTGATCGGGGATCTGTGTAATATTTGGGGTAGTCTTCTTTTATTTTGGTTCCGTAGTCAGACCTTGATTGTATCTGGATGATGTAGTGTTTTATTCATGTAATTGTGTGAAGTGGCGATTGAAAGCCAACTGCATATCTCTTTCCCTTATGTATTACATGGGTTGTGTGAAGATTACCTCACTTGCGACATTGCTTTCAATGCGGTTATGCCTCTAAGTCGTGCTTCGACACGTGGGAGATATAGCCGCATCGAGGGCGTTACAAGTTGGTATCAGAGCCTTCCCCGACCTTAGGAGCCCCCTGCTTGATCGAATCATTGGCGTTGTTGAGTCTAGAAAAATGTTTTGCGTCATTTAGGAATTATATATTGGAGAGTAGGATTCTTTTTACTCCTCAGTCCCTTCATCGCTCTGGTGAGGCATCCTGACGTAGAGTTTTGACTCTTGTCTTCTCAAATTTCACTAAAAAAAATTTAGGATCACGTGGGTATCATGGAAGCGTTCCGATAGTTTTGTGACGAGAACATTGTTCTTGGTGCCTCCTGACATTTAGGGGTTGTGGCAGTGTCCCGGGGAGTTGAGCTCCGAGGTGTTGTCGTCACAATTTTATTGTTGTAGTTCTGGAATACCTGAGTTTCGCCGACATCAAAAATCTCTTTTATGCAGTTGTTGGTGAGATAACCTCGACGCCACCCGTTACTGGGGCGGGAGTTCGGGAGTATTGCCATAACTCGTATAACAGATGCTTTTCGAAGGTTGAGGTAAATGATTTCTGAAGGTTTCTTGGTTATGTGTTGAAGGATGGATACAGCTGGATGTAGGATTTGCTAGTTTTGAGTGAGATATTATGCTTCCCCTGTATCCCCAACACCTGATTTCATAACCGGAAAGTTTCGGGAGTTTATAAGTGGGAATTCAAGTAGCTCTTAGGATATCTTTTCGACAGATGTATGATATGAAATTGGGGTTCAACCTCTAGTGGTCCGCCTATCCACGCTTGGTTTTACAGTGGTCTCGTTGTGTCTTAAAGAGTCCTTGGCTATGCTGACTCGGGGACGCTTCGTATGTCATGTGCACTGCCTTGTACATGATGGTGTTGTACGATCGAGCCCGTGTAGGCCCCACCATGAAAACTTCGGACGAAATCTCTATCATATGTTTGTTGCGGCTTATTCTGCAAGCCAATCCTTTGTTTTGTTTTTGATTTGTGGTATTCGAGTTGCTTCGAAGTCAAATGTTGATTCAATACCTTCCCTAAGCGGTGTTCTCATATTCCTGTGTGAATACTAATCCTTCTTGATTATCGAGATTGTCTTGTCTATCCTTTTCACCGGCGTGTTTCTCTTCAAGTGGATCCGATCATTTCAACATTTGCAAGATCCAATCTCAGTTCTTCTCAACGGTGTTTGTTTCATCTGTCTCCAAGTTGCCTTTGTTTTTCCCTCCATCCCACCCTTATTTCTTCAAGGACTCAGATTTATTAATCAAGTATTCATTCTATTCATGTGAAGTCTCTTCATTCTTTTCTTTCAATGTTCTTATCCGGTGATTCTCATGAAGATCCTAACGAAACCTCAAGTTTATCATTCTTCATTCTCTTTTCTTCTCTGGTGGATCCAATTCAAGCTTTGTGGATCATATCATTTTCCTTGTTTCAAATACCTTCTCATGCCGGTGCACCTCATATTCATTTTTTTCTCGCTATTCAATTGTTCCGGAGTGCTCAAGATTTCTCAAAGATTCGTGTTTCTACTCCGCTTTCGTTCAAGATCTTTCAAGGATGTTCTCTCATTCAAGCCTTTTAATTCAACCGATGCAATTTCTCTTCTAAATCATTCTATGATGTTTCTTTTGAGTGGGCCCTAACCCACAGGTCTTTTTCCAGGATCTTACCTGTCTCTTCTAAGTTTCCCGGAGCTATCCTAAATTCTTTTCAGAGTTTGACGTAAGAATGAATTTTCATCAGTCAGATGTCCTTCTCCAAGATCTTCAAATTCTTCTCATTGTTGATTCAGCCCTTATATTCTTCTTTATTCCGGAGTGTCTCAACAATTCATGGTGGTGTTTCTCGTCGTCATTCTCGGATTTTGAAGACCGAGGAAGAGTTTCTCTTTAAACATGCTCCTTTATCATCAAGATTCATGATTCTAGCTTGTGGCCATCCTCTCATAATTATTTTCGATTGTGGGAATTCTTTTCACCCATCCGGAGCAATTCAAGAGTCTTCTCAGTTTGATTATCCGGAGTCCATCAATTCAGGTTATTCTCAGCTTTCAGTTGTAATTCTCCAATCTTACCGGTGCATCGTTCAAGTGATCTATAATCAGTTCATGATCCCTTCGTTCTCATGTATCTAGATTTTCTCAAGTATCTTCATTCTTTTTATAATTCTTCCCGGTGCTTCTTTATCTTTTCTTCAATCGTTTTCAATTCGTACAGTGGTTCGTTCAAGATGTTTCTTCCTTCGTTATCATATCAATTCGTTCGTTCTTTCCAATCGCGACCGGTGGTTCGTGGAAGACCTTTCTCAAGTTCGCGCTATATCTCTCTACAATCCTTTCAAGAAGAATAAGTAGTATGCCAAGCCCGTTGCTTGTCATCTATATGAATTGGTGAAGGATAAGCATAATGCAATTCTTATTCTTGTTCCATCCAAGTGATTAATTCCTTATTCCGGAGGTTCATCAAATTCTCAGTTTCAATTGTTTCATCTTTTTTCCCGAAGTTCCAAGTTTCCACTTTATCTCGTCATGAAGCCCCTTCTAAATCTTTACATGGTTTCACCTTGTGTTTCCGACTTCTCTTTCTTTTTATCATCATTTTGTTTATCGGAGTTCTTCATGGAGATTCTATATGATGGTTCATCAAGGATTTATTTCCTTCTCGAAGTGTTCACGAGATCCTTTCAGAGGAGCTCAAGCTTTCTTCTTCTTGCTATACGGAGTGCAATTCTTTCTTCCATATCATTGGAGGTGGTATTAGGCCATTCTTGATAATTTGAGTTCATGTTTCATGATTCACAGGTTGTTAAGAATGGGGTATTTTAAATCCATCAACCTCTTCATTGGAGTTATCTTGGGTTATATTTCACCTAAAGCTTTCCCTAAGGATTGTTGCTATTATGGTGCTTATAATTGACCCAAGTTCTTCATTTATCCTTCCGGTGAAGTAGTTTCTCGTCTCCTTGTGGGTATCAATCCAATTTATCGCTTCCGTCAGTGGCAGGATTTCAACTCAGTTTTGAGATGTTTTCCCATAAGCCCACAACAAGCTTACTCTTTTTGTTGTTGGTTTTCCAACAACTCTGTTCGACCCTTCTCCTAAGGATGCCTTCTCAAACTCTTTTGTGACAGAAGTTGGCATTTTCTTCTCAATTCTCCTATTTTAATTATCTATCTTCTATTTTTTTCTTCCAGAGGATTGTGATGATGCTTAATTCACCCATCTTCTTGTTTTGTTAAGATCATGTTCAATCCCTTCCATTTACAGTCGAAGTGTTGTCCAAATTATATCAGTCTTATTCCTCCTCTATCTTGTTTTAACCAGAGTGTTGTGCCTTTTGCTCAAGTTCTTTTCGCCTTATCAAGCCTTGCATACCTTTTCAACCGGAGTGCTTTCAACTTCGCTCATTCTCGTTGCATTCTTTCTTTCAATTTGTTCAACCTTTTCAAGGTTCTTTGGTTTCACTCGTTTGTCAAAGAAGCAACTTAGTTTTACAACTTCTCTTTCTCTTCTGTTTTCCCTCCGGTGCCATTCTAGATCTCGGGATGAGATCCTCTCGTAGTGGTGGAGTGTTGTAACGCCCCGAGACCGATGTGCCAGGTGTCTTCCAGTTTTTCGCTGTTGTTGCCTTGTCATTGCTTGCGTGTCATGCATCTCATATCATGTCATCATGTGCATTGCATTTGCATACATGTTCGTCTCATGCATCCGAGCATTTTCCCCGTTGTCCGTTTTGCAATCCGGCGCTCCTATGTCACCCGGTGTCCCTTTCTACCTCTTTTCATGTGCGGGTGTTAAACGTTTTCGTATTGGACCGAGACTTGTCATGCGGGGGGGGGGGGGGGGGGGGGGGGGGGGGGGGGGGGGGGGGGGGGGGGGGGGGGGGGGGGGGGGGGGGGGGGGGGGGGGGGGGGGGGGGGGGGGGGGGGGGGGGGGGGGGGGGGGGGGGGGGGGGGGGGGGGGGGGGGGGGGGGGGGGGGGGGGGGGGGGGGGGGGGGGGGGCGTATGTTAGCCACCATATATGCTAGTCGCTTGTTGCAGCTCCACCTCATACCTTTTACCCTACCTATTCGGCCAGCCCAAGGGTCATCTTTATTTTAACTCCCCCGGGCCAGTGCTTCTCTAAGTGTTGGTCCAACCCAGAGCACCGTGCGGGGCCATCCCTTGGCAACTTGGGTTATGTTGGCTCCCGTACACTTAGCTTATCCGGTGTGCCCTTAGAACGAGATATGTGCAGCTCCTATCAGGATTTGTCGGCACAGCGGGTGGTCTTGCTGGACTTGTTTTACCATTGTCGAGGACGTCTTGTAACCGGGATGCCTAGTCTAATCCGATTGTCTTGGGAGAAGGAATATCCTTCTTTGACCGTGAGAGCTTGTGATGGGCTAAGTTGGGACTCCCCTGCAGGGATTTGAACTTTTGGAAGCCGTGCCCGCGGTTATGGGCAGATGGGAATTTGTTAATGTCCGGTTTTAGATAACCAGAAACTTAACTTAATTAAATAGCACCAACCGCGTGCCGTGATGGTCTCTTCTCGGCGGAGTCCGGGAAGTGAACACGGTGTTGGGGTAATGCTTGACGTAGGTTGTTCTAGGATCACTTCTTGATCATAGTTGTTCGGGGGGGGGGGGGGGGGGGGGGGGGGGGGGGGGGGGGGGGGGGGGGGGGGGGGGGGGGGGGGGGGGGGGGGGGGGGGGGGGGGGGGGGGGGGGGGGGGGGGGGGGGGGGGGGGGGGGGGGGGGGGGGGGGGGGGGGGGGGGGGGGGGGGGGGGGGGGGGGGGGGGGGGGGGGGGGGGGGGGGGGGGGGGGGGGGGGGGGGGGGGGGGGGGGGGGGGGGGGGGGGGGGGGGGGGGGGGGGGGGGGGGGGGGGGGGGGGGGGGGGGGGGGGGGGGGGGGGGGGGGGGGGGGGGGGGGGGGGGGGGGGGGGGGGGGGGGGGGGGGGGGGGGGGGGGGGGGGGGGGGGGGGGGGGGGGGGGGGGGGGGGGGGGGGGGGGGGGGGGGGGGGGGGGGGGGGGGGGGGGGGGGGGGGGGGGGGGGGGGGGGGGGGGGGGGGGGGGGGGGGGGGGGGGGGGGGGGGGGGGGGGGGGGGGGGGGGGGGGGGGGGGGGGGGGGGGGGGGGGGGGGGGGGGGGGGGGGGGGGGGGGGGGGGGGGGGGGGGGGGGGGGGGGGGGGGGGGGGGGGGGGGGGGGGGGGGGGGGGGGGGGGGGGGGGGGGGGGGGGGGGGGGGGGGGGGGGGGGGGGGGGGGGGGGGGGGGGGGGGGGGGGGGGGGGGGGGGGGGGGGGGGGGGGGGGGGGGGGGGGGGGGGGGGGGGGGGGGGGGGGGGGGGGGGGGGGGGGGGGGGGGGGGGGGGGGGGGGGGGGGGGGGGGGGGGGGGGGGGGGGGGGGGGGGGGGGGGGGGGGGGGGGGGGGGGGGGGGGGGGGGGGGGGGGGGGGGGGGGGGGGGGGGGGGGGGGGGGGGGGGGGGGGGGGGGGGGGGGGGGGGGGGGGGGGGGGGGGGGGGGGGGGGGGGGGGGGGGGGAAACGATATAAAGAACGCCGGAATCGGAGTTACGGTTTGGAAATGGCAAGCAATTCAAATATGGCACCGGTCTGCGATATACAGCACGTAGCCATCTAAATGCAACAAGATGAACATGCTACAGCACTCAAACATGGCAACAAAATACATGGCAGTGATCCATACATGATGCTTAACAAAAGATGAACACTGAGCTACGGCCAATGCATCCATTAACAGGTTCAAACAAGCATGGCAAAAATGCATTTGGTAAACAGATTTCAGACTTAGTGAAATTAACACTTGTCTGGAATTTCAGATCAGGTAGCACACTTTGGAGCATGAAAACTATATGCTACAAGACTTGAACATGGCAAATTAAAGCATGGCATGGAGCTACTCAAATAGCTTAACAAAAGTCCATTAGTGACCTTGAGCCAAAAGGGATGAGAAAATACATTTGCAACCATGTGAACATGGCAAAAAATCAGATCACAGACTTGGTGAAAAACTGGAACATGCAAAAACAGATATCGAGTAGGCATGTTTACGAGCTCGATGCACTCACTACAGAGCAAGTCATGACAATCTAAGCATACACCCATAAAGAATACACATTATACAAGCTAGACATGGCGAGAACAATAACATAGCATGCACGGATCAACTACAACATCCTTGGCAAAATCGCTAACAAGTAGACAATCTGCCCAGATTCACGAAATGGCAAAAGTAGAGCTCGATTGACTCAAGCTAGGGTGCTCCATAATTGCAAACAAAGACATGTATGGATAGAGAACTACAAGATTAACAAAACATCCTTACTGATCATCCTCAAAAGAGGCACGGATCACTAGAAAACAACATGAACATATGGCATATTGAGATAAGCAGATCAAGGACTTAGTGGAATTGCTAAGTCCCTGAAATCAGCATTAACGAATGCACCACTTTGCAAGCTTGTGCTAGTCACCACACACATCACAAAAATACATGGGTTGCATCTATGGGTTGATGGCAAAACATATAACAAAAGACATGTAGAGCTCAGGGGCATTTCATGCACACAATAATCATGGCAAAAATGACAAATATCTAATTGGAGCAGCAGATCTGACAATTATCTCAAATAGCACTCTTCCAACAGCATTTCGGGCATCAAGATGAAATCAAATGAAAATGATGCAATGAGACGAAATGATGTACTCTCTGAGACAAACATTTTGATATGCTATATGCCCAAAACGGAGCTACGGATGCGGAGTTATAGCATGAGGAAAAA
>JAAAWM010011134.1:0-63640 GCA_036873465.1 Thinopyrum obtusiflorum
AACCGCAATAACAACATACATTATTCCCTTTGTCATCGGTATGTTACTTGCCCGAGATTCGATCGTTGGTATCCTCATACCTAGTTCAATATCGTTACCGGCAAGTCTCTTTACTCATTCCGTAATGCATCATCCCGTAACTAACTCATTAGTCACATTGCTTGCAAGGCTTATAGTGATGTGTATTACCGAGAGGGCCCAGAGATACCTCTCCGATACTCGGAGTGACAAATCCTAATCTCGATCTATGCCAACCTAACAAACACCTTCAGAGACACCTTGAGAACATCTTTATAATCACCCAATTACGTTGTGACGTTTGATAGCACACAAGGTGTTCCTCCGGTGTTCGGGAGTTGCATAATCTCATAGTGAGAGGAATATGTAAAGTCATGAAGAAAGCAATAGCAATAAAACTTAACGATCATTATCGAACTGTAGCAACGGTGCATACTCAGGGAGAACAATTTTATCTTGAAATTAGGTGAAGGGATCATCTTATAATGCTACTGCCATTCTAAGCAAAATAAGATGCATAAAGGATAAACATCACATGCAATCAAAATATGTCACATGATATGGCCATCATCATCTTGTGCTTTTGATATGCATCTCCAAAGCATCGTCATGATATTTATCGTCACCGACTCGACACCTTAATCTCCATCATAGCGTCGTTGCGTCGAGGTCGTCATGCCAACTATTGCTTCTACAACTATCGCTAACGCATAGTGAAAAAGTAAAGCAATTACCGAAAGCGGAAGCATTAGGTTAACGCGGTTGATGTAGTCGAACGTCTGCACGATCCAACCTATGTAGTACCAAACGTACGGCACCTTCGAGTTCAGCACACGTTCAGCTCGATGACGTCCCTCGAACTCTTGATCCAACAGAGGGTCGAGGGAGAGTTTCGTCAGCACGACGGCGTGGTGACGGTGCTGGTGATGTGATCCGCGCAGGGCTTCACCTAAGCACTACGATGTTATGACCGGAGGAGTAAACTGTGGAGGGGGGCACCACACACGGCTAAGAGAACAACTGATGTGCTTTGGGGTGCCCCTGCCCCCGTATATAAAGGAGGGGAGGAGGAGGCCGGCCACCAAGGGGGCATGCCATGGGAGGGAGTCCTACTAGGACTCCACTCCTAGTAGGATTCGCCCCCCTTTTGCCTTTCTCATCGGAGGGGGAAAAGGAAGGAGAGGGAGAGGGAGAGGGTTAGGGGGCCGCGCCCCCTCCTCCTTGTTCAATTCGGACTCCCTTGGAGGGGGGCGCGTGCCACCCCTTGCGAGCTCCCCTCTCTCTCCCCAAAGGCCCATGTAGGCCCAAGACTTCCCCGGGGGGTTCCGGTAACCCCTCGGTACTCCGGAATATACCGAACCATTCCGGTGTCCGAATATAATCGTCCAATATATCAATCTTTACCTCTCGACCATTTCGAGACTCCTCGTCATGTCCGTGATCTCATCCGGGACTCTGAACAAACTTCGGTCACCAAAACACATAACTCATAATACAAATCGTCATCGAATGTTAAGCGTGCGGACCCTACCGGTTCAAGAACTATGTAGACATGACCGAGACACATCTGCGGTCAATAACCAATAGCGGAACTTGGATGCTCATATTGGTTCCTACATATCCCCCCCCCCCCCCCCCCCCCCCCCCCCCCCCCCCCCCCCCCCCCCCCCCCCCCCCCCCCCCCCCCCCCCCCCCCCCCCCCCCCCCCCCCCCCCCCCCCCCCCCCCCCCCCCCCCCCCCCCCCCCCCCCCCCCCCCCCCCCCCCCCCCCCCCCCCCCCCCCCCCCCCCCCCCCCCCCCCCCCCCCCCCCCCCCCCCCCCCCCCCCCCCCCCCCCCCCCCCCCCCCCCCCCCCCCCCCCCCCCCCCCCCCCCCCCCCCCCCCCCCCCCCCCCCCCCCCCCCCCCCCCCCCCCCCCCCCCCCCCCCCCCCCCCCCCCCCCCCCCCCCCCCCCCCCCCCCCCCCCCCCCCCCCCCCCCCCCCCCCCCCCCCCCCCCCCCCCCCCCCCCCCCCCCCCCCCCCCCCCCCCCCCCCCCCCCCCCCCCCCCCCCCCCCCCCCCCCCCCCCCCCCCCCCCCCCCCCCCCCCCCCCCCCGACATGAAGAAAGCAATAGCAATAAAACTGAATGATCATTATGCTAAGCTAATGGATGGGTCTTGTCCATCACATCATTCTCCTAATGATGTGACCCCATTATCAAATGATAACACATGTCCATGGTTAGGAAACCTTAACCATCTTTGACCAACAAGCTAGTCTAGTAGAGGCATACTAGGGACACGGTATTTGTTTATGTATTCAGACATGCATTTAAGTTTCCAATCAATACAATTCTAGCATGAATAATAAACCTTTATCATGAATAAGGAAATATAAAATAACAACTTTATTATTGCTTCTAGGGCATATTTCCTTCATCCCCGCCATCCTCTCCCTCGCCGTTCACCTCGTCCCATGGGGCAGCTATTTGCCACCAAGGAATAGGAGGGGACTCCCCCTCGCCCCCCCAAATAGTCTGAGGAGGAGCTTAGGGTTGTCAGTATTTGCAGGCTGTGAATTGTGTTTTGTGTTTCAGATTTGAGAGTACTTTCAGATATGAATGTCTTTTGAATTTCAGATTTACAGTATTGAGCATATGAAGTATTTTATGAATTCTAGAGATGTATTTTTAGCACTTTAAAAATGTATTTTCATATAAAAGTGCAGACAATGTGATTCTCAGAGAAGAAACTACAAGTTTCAGTTTCGGATAAGAAACTGTAAGTTTTCGAGGCAGAGCATTTATATTAACACGCCCTTTTCAAACAGGGATAACATCATGTTGGAAGTTTTATTCATGGTCGAAAATGTAACTACCAGCCAGTTAACATCATGTTGATCAACATTCATGCATAGTACATCTTCATATGATGCACAGTAAAAAAGATATGCTATTTTCAAAATGCCCACACAATGTTGAGTGTGTTGGAGGTGGTGTGCGTAGATGGCAATGGGCACCCACATGTCAGAGGCAGAGGCAAAAATTTGTGGATATTTTCACTGCATCAGGTGGAATCGAACCCGGGTGGAGCAGCGGTTGGGGAGGGGAACTTAGCCACTGGGCTACTCCAGTACTTTCGCTCAAAATTAGGCACAACATCTACCACTACTGTAGCATGTCTTCCCCGGCTCCGGTGCGTTCTCGTCCGGGGCCAGGACGTCATCCTCCGCCTTTGTGCGCTCGCCGCGGCGCCGCTGTCTGCCATTGTGGACATGCTCAACAACCGAGAGGAATCTGGAGAGGACTGTACGTGGATAGGCGGACAATCAGGACCCACCAGGTCCATGGCCGTATGCAAGCAAGTGCCTCATTGAAAAAAATACTTCCTCCTAATGCTATCCTGATGTTGGGGCCACGGGTTTGTCAACGTAGTTACTAAAGGAGATAAATTTACAACGAAGCTAGTCATTGGGGACCCCCCCCCCCCCCCCCCCCCCCCCCCCCCCCCCCCCCCCCCCCCCCCCCCCCCCCCCCCCCCCCCCCCCCCCCCCCCCCCCCCCCCCCCCCCCCCCCCCCCCCCCCCCCCCCCCCCCCCCCCCCCCCCCCCCCCCCCCCCCCCCCCCCCCCCCCCCCCCCCCCCCCCCCCCCCCCCCCCCCCCCCCCCCCCCCCCCCCCCCCCCCCCCCCCCCCCCCCCCCCCCCCCCCCCCCCCCCCCCCCCCCCCCCCCCCCCCCCCCCCCCCCCCCCCCCCCCCCCCCCCCCCCCCCCCCCCCCCCCCCCCCCCCCCCCCCCCCCCCCCCCCCCCCCCCCCCCCCCCCCCCCCCCCCCCCCCCCCCCCCCCCCCCCCCCCCCCCCCCCCCCCCCCCCCCCCCCCCCCCCCCCCCCCCCCCCCCCCCCCCCCCCCCCCCCCCCCCCCCCCCCCCCCCCCCCCCCCCCCCCCCCCCCCCCCCCCCCCCCCCCCCCCCCCCCCCCCCCCCCCCCCCCCCCCCCCCCCCCCCCCCCCCCCCCCCCCCCCCCCCCCCCCCCCCCCCCCCCCCCCCCCCCCCCCCCCCCCCCCCCCCCCCCCCCCCCCCCCCCCCCCCCCCCCCCCCCCCCCCCCCCCCCCCCCCCCCCCCCCCCCCCCCCCCCCCCCCCCCCCCCCCCCCCCCCCCCCCCCCCCCCCCCCCCCCCCCCCCCCCCCCCCCCCCCCCCCCCCCCCCCCCCCCCCCCCCCCCCCCCCCCCCCCCCCCCCCCCCCCCCCCCCCCCCCCCCCCCCCCCCCCCCCCCCCCCCCCCCCCCCCCCCCCCCCCCCCCCCCCCCCCCCCCCCCCCCCCCCCCCCCCCCCCCCCCCCCCCCCCCCCCCCCCCCCCCCCCCCCCCCCCCCCCCCCCCCCCCCCCCCCCCCCCCCCCCCCCCCCCCCCCCCCCCCCCCCCCCCCCCCCCCCCCCCCCCCCCCCCCCCCCCCCCCCCCCCCCCCCCCCCCCCCCCCCCCCCCCCCCCCCCCCCCCCCCCCCCCCCCCCCCCCCCCCCCCCCCCCCCCCCCCCCCCCCCCCCCCCCCCCCCCCCCCCCCCCCCCCCCCCCCCCCCCCCCCCCCCCCCCCCCCCCCCCCCCCCCCCCCCCCCCCCCCCCCCCCCCCCCCCCCCCCCCCCCCCCCCCCCCCCCCCCCCCCCCCCCCCCCCCCCCCCCCCCCCCCCCCCCCCCCCCCCCCCCCCCCCCCCCCCCCCCCCCCCCCCCCCCCCCCCCCCCCCCCCCCCCCCCCCCCCCCCCCCCCCCCCCCCCCCCCCCCCCCCCCCCCCCCCCCCCCCCCCCCCCCCCCCCCCCCCCCCCCCCCCCCCCCCCCCCCCCCCCCCCCCCCCCCCCCCCCCCCCCCCCCCCCCCCCCCCCCCCCCCCCCCCCCCCCCCCCCCCCCCCCCCCCCCCCCCCCCCCCCCCCCCCCCCCCCCCCCCCCCCCCCCCCCCCCCCCCCCCCCCCCCCCCCCCCCCCCCCCCCCCCCCCCCCCCCCCCCCCCCCCCCCCCCCCCCCCCCCCCCCCCCCCCCCCCCCCCCCCCCCCCCCCCCCCCCCCCCCCCCCCCCCCCCCCCCCCCCCCCCCCCCCCCCCCCCCCCCCCCCCCCCCCCCCCCCCCCCCCCCCCCCCCCCCCCCCCCCCCCCCCCCCCCCCCCCCCCCCCCCCCCCCCCCCCCCCCCCCCCCCCCCCCCCCCCCCCCCCCCCCCCCCCCCCCCCCCCCCCCCCCCCCCCCCCCCCCCCCCCCCCCCCCCCCCCCCCCCCCCCCCCCCCCCCCCCCCCCCCCCCCCCCCCCCCCCCCCCCCCCCCCCCCCCCCCCCCCCCCCCCCCCCCCCCCCCCCCCCCCCCCCCCCCCCCCCCCCCCCCCCCCCCCCCCCCCCCCCCCCCCCCCCCCCCCCCCCCCCCCCCCCCCCCCCCCCCCCCCCCCCCCCCCCCCCCCCCCCCCCCCCCCCCCCCCCCCCCCCCCCCCCCCCCCCCCCCCCCCCCCCCCCCCCCCCCCCCCCCCCCCCCCCCCCCCCCCCCCCCCCCCCCCCCCCCCCCCCCCCCCCCCCCCCCCCCCCCCCCCCCCCCCCCCCCCCCCCCCCCCCCCCCCCCCCCCCCCCCCCCCCCCCCCCCCCCCCCCCCCCCCCCCCCCCCCCCCCCCCCCCCCCCCCCCCCCCCCCCCCCCCCCCCCCCCCCCCCCCCCCCCCCCCCCCCCCCCCCCCCCCCCCCCCCCCCCCCCCCCCCCCCCCCCCCCCCCCCCCCCCCCCCCCCCCCCCCCCCCCCCCCCCCCCCCCCCCCCCCCCCCCCCCCCCCCCCCCCCCCCCCCCCCCCCCCCCCCCCCCCCCCCCCCCCCCCCCCCCCCCCCCCCCCCCCCCCCCCCCCCCCCCCCCCCCCCCCCCCCCCCCCCCCCCCCCCCCCCCCCCCCCCCCCCCCCCCCCCCCCCCCCCCCCCCCCCCCCCCCCCCCCCCCCCCCCCCCCCCCCCCCCCCCCCCCCCCCCCCCCCCCCCCCCCCCCCCCCCCCCCCCCCCCCCCCCCCCCCCCCCCCCCCCCCCCCCCCCCCCCCCCCCCCCCCCCCCCCCCCCCCCCCCCCCCCCCCCCCCCCCCCCCCCCCCCCCCCCCCCCCCCCCCCCCCCCCCCCCCCCCCCCCCCCCCCCCCCCCCCCCCCCCCCCCCCCCCCCCCCCCCCCCCCCCCCCCCCCCCCCCCCCCCCCCCCCCCCCCCCCCCCCCCCCCCCCCCCCCCCCCCCCCCCCCCCCCCCCCCCCCCCCCCCCCCCCCCCCCCCCCCCCCCCCCCCCCCCCCCCCCCCCCCCCCCCCCCCCCCCCCCCCCCCCCCCCCCCCCCCCCCCCCCCCCCCCCCCCCCCCCCCCCCCCCCCCCCCCCCCCCCCCCCCCCCCCCCCCCCCCCCCCCCCCCCCCCCCCCCCCCCCCCCCCCCCCCCCCCCCCCCCCCCCCCCCCCCCCCCCCCCCCCCCCCCCCCCCCCCCCCCCCCCCCCCCCCCCCCCCCCCCCCCCCCCCCCCCCCCCCCCCCCCCCCCCCCCCCCCCCCCCCCCCCCCCCCCCCCCCCCCCCCCCCCCCCCCCCCCCCCCCCCCCCCCCCCCCCCCCCCCCCCCCCCCCCCCCCCCCCCCCCCCCCCCCCCCCCCCCCCCCCCCCCCCCCCCCCCCCCCCCCCCCCCCCCCCCCCCCCCCCCCCCCCCCCCCCCCCCCCCCCCCCCCCCCCCCCCCCCCCCCCCCCCCCCCCCCCCCCCCCCCCCCCCCCCCCCCCCCCCCCCCCCCCCCCCCCCCCCCCCCCCCCCCCCCCCCCCCCCCCCCCCCCCCCCCCCCCCCCCCCCCCCCCCCCCCCCCCCCCCCCCCCGCCCATTTTCTATCATGATTTTCTGTCATAGAAGTAGGAGCCCACCACATCTATGATGATACATGCTTTTGTCACAATTATCGTCATAGAAGTGTCATAAGCATGGCAAAAAAAAATTCGTTCGGCCCAAAATGTCATGGATGTGTCTTTTTTTTTGTAGTGTGACAATGGAGATCATGACGATGCTTTGGAGATGGAGATCAAAAGCACAAGATGATGATGGCCATATCATGTCACATATTTTGATTGCATGTGATGTTTATCCTTTATGCATCTTATTTTGCTTAGAACGACGGTAGCATTACAAGATGATCCCATCACTTAATTTCAAGATAAAAGTGTTCTCCCCGAGTATGCACCGTTGCTAAAGTTCATCGTTTCGAAGCACCTTGTGATGATCGGGTGTGATATACTCTACGTTCACATACAACGGGTGTAAGACAATTTGCACAAGTAGAATACTTGGGTTAAACTTGAAGAGCCTAGCATGTACAGACATGGTCTCGGAACACTGGAGACCGAAAGGTCGAACGTGAGTCATATAGTAGATATGATCAACATAGAGATGTTCACCATTGATGACTACCCCATCTCACGTGATGATTGGACATGGGTTAGTTGATTTGGATCATGTATCACTTAGATAAATTGAGGGATGTTAATTTAAGTGGGAGTTCATTAGTAATTTGATTAATTGAACTTAATTTATCATGAACTTAGTCTTAATAGTTTTTGCATCTCTATGTTGTAGATCAATGGCCCGTGCTACCGTTCCCCTGAATTTTAATGCATTCCTAGAGAAAGCTAAGTTGAAAGATGATGGTACCAACTACACGGACTAGGTCCGTAACTTGAGGATTATCCTCATTGTTGCACGGAAGAATTATGTCCTTAATGCACCGCTAGGTGACAGACCTGCTTTAGGAGCTACTGCAGATGTTATGAACGTCTGGCAGACTTGATGTGATGACTACTCAATAGTTCAGTGTGCCATGCTTTACGGCTTAGAACCGGGACTTCAAAGGCGTTTTGAACATCACGGAGCATATGAGATGTTCCAAGAGCTGAAGTTGATATTTCAAGCTAATGTCTGGGTTGAGAGATATGAAGTCTCCAACAAGTTCTATAGCTGCAAGATGGAGGAGAACAGTTTTGTCAGTGAACACATACTCAAAATGTCTGGGTATCATAACCACCTGACTCAGCTGGGAATTGGTCTTCCAGTTGAGAGTGTTATTGACAGAGTTCTTTAGTCACTGCCACCAAGCTACAAAGGCTTTGTGATGAACTATAATATGCAAGGGATGACGAAAATGATTCCCAAGCTCTTCGCCCCCCCCCCCCCCCCCCCCCCCCCCCCCCCCCCCCCCCCCCCCCCCCCCCCCCCCCCCCCCCCCCCCCCCCCCCCCCCCCCCCCCCCCCCCCCCCCCCCCCCCCCCCCCCCCCCCCCCCCCCCCCCCCCCCCCCCCCCCCCCCCCCCCCCCCCCCCCCCCCCCCCCCCCCCCCCCCCCCCCCCCCCCCCCCCCCCCCCCCCCCCCCCCCCCCCCCCCCCCCCCCCCCCCCCCCCCCCCCCCCCAGTATTTGGCGGATAAGAAGGATGGCAAGGTGAACAAATGTATATGTGATATATATGTTATTGATGTGTACTTTACTAATGCTCGCAGTAGTGCCTGGGTATTTGATACTGGTTCTGTTGCTAATATTTGCAACTCGAAACAGGGACTACGGATTAAGCGAAGATTGGCTAAGGACGAGGTGATGATGCGCGTGGGAAATGGTTCCAAAGTCGATGTGATCTTGGTTGGCACGCTACCTCTACATCTACCTTCGGGATTAGTTTTAGACCTGAATAATTGTTATTTGGTGCCAGCGTTGAGCATGAACATTATATCTGGATCTTGTTTGATGCGAGACGGTTATTCATTTAAATCAGAGAATAATGGTTGTTCTATTTATATGAGTAATATCTTTTATGGTCATGCACCCTTGAAGAGTGGTCTATTTATGTTGAATCTCGATAGTAGTGATACATATTCATAATATTGAAGCCAAAAGATGCAGAGTTGATAATGATAGTGCAACTTATTTGTGGCACTGCTGTTTAGGTCATATTGGTGTAAAGCGCATGAAGAAACTCCATTCTGATGGACTTTTGGAATCACTTGGTACTTGCGAACCATGCCTCATGGGAAAGATGAATAAAACGCCGTTCTCCGGAACAATGGAGCGAGCAACAGATTTGTTGGAAATCGTACATACTGATGTATGTGGTCCGATGAATGTTGACGCTTGTCGGTGTCAAAACCGGCGAATCTCGGGTAGGGGGTCCCGAACTGTGCGTCTAGGATCGATGGTAATAGGAGACGGGGGACACAATGTTTACCCAGGTTTGGGCCCTCTCTATGGAGGTAATACCCTACTTCCTGCTTGATTGATCTTGATGAATATGAGTATTACAAGAGTTGATCTACCACGAGATCGTAATGGCTAAAACCCTAGAAGTCTAGCCTGTATGACTATGGTAATGAGTCTGTCTCCTCCGGAATAAGTCCTCCAGTTTATATAGACACCGGGAGGATCTAGGGTTACACCAGGTCGGTTACAAAGAAGGGAATCTACATATTTGGTCGCCAAGCTTGCCTTCCACGCCAAGGAGAGTCCCATCCGGACACGGGTGCAGTCTTCGGTCTTCGTATCTTCACAGCTCATCAGTCCAGCCCACGGCTAACAGGCTGGATGCCTACGGACCCCTTAGTCAAGGACTCCCTCACCAGGCGCAAGGCTCCGGAGGAGGCGGCAGCACTCAACGCCGTACGAGCTGCGGCCGAGGTGGCCAGGCTGAGGTCGCACGGGCTGCTGGCCCCCCCCCCCCCCCCCCCCCCCCCCCCCCCCCCCCCCCCCCCCCCCCCCCCCCCCCCCCCCCCCCCCCCCCCCCCCCCCCCCCCCCCCCCCCCCCCCCCCCCCCCCCCCCCCCCCCCCCCCCCCCCCCCCCCCCCCCCCCCCCCCCCCCCCCCCCCCCCCCCCCCCCCCCCCCCCCCCCCCCCCCCCCCCCCCCCCCCCCCCCCCCCCCCCCCCCCCCCCCCCCCCCCCCCCCCCCCCCCCCCCCCCCCCCCCCCCCCCCCCCCCCCCCCCCCCCCCCCCCCCCCCCCCCCCCCCCCCCCCCCCCCCCCCCCCCCCCCCCCCCCCCCCCCCCCCCCCCCCCCCCCCCCCCCCCCCCCCCCCCCCCCCCCCCCCCCCCCCCCCCCCCCCCCCCCCCCCCCCCCCCCCCCCCCCCCCCCCCCCCCCCCCCCCCCCCCCCCCCCCCCCCCCCCCCCCCCCCCCCCCCCCCCCCCCCCCCCCCCCCCCCCCCCCCCCCCCCCCCCCCCCCCCCCCCCCCCCCCCCCCCCCCCCCCCCCCCCCCCCCCCCCCCCCCCCCCCCCCCCCCCCCCCCCCCCCCCCCCCCCCCCCCCCCCCCCCCCCCCCCCCCCCCCCCCCCCCCCCCCCCCCCCCCCCCCCCCCCCCCCCCCCCCCCCCCCCCCCCCCCCCCCCCCCCCCCCCCCCCCCCCCCCCCCCCCCCCCCCCCCCCCCCCCCCCCCCCCCCCCCCCCCCCCCCCCCCCCCCCCCCCCCCCCCCCCCCCCCCCCCCCCCCCCCCCCCCCCCCCCCCCCCCCCCCCCCCCCCCCCCCCCCCCCCCCCCCCCCCCCCCCCCCCCCCCCCCCCCCCCCCCCCCCCCCCCCCCCCCCCCCCCCCCCCCCCCCCCCCCCCCCCCCCCCCCCCCCCCCCCCCCCCCCCCCCCCCCCCCCCCCCCCCCCCCCCCCCCCCCCCCCCCCCCCCCCCCCCCCCCCCCCCCCCCCCCCCCCCCCCCCCCCCCCCCCCCCCCCCCCCCCCCCCCCCCCCCCCCCCCCCCCCCCCCCCCCCCCCCCCCCCCCCCCCCCCCCCCCCCCCCCCCCCCCCCCCCCCCCCCCCCCCCCCCCCCCCCCCCCCCCCCCCCCCCCCCCCCCCCCCCCCCCCCCCCCCCCCCCCCCCCCCCCCCCCCCCCCCCCCCCCCCCCCCCCCCCCCCCCCCCCCCCCCCCCCCCCCCCCCCCCCCCCCCCCCCCCCCCCCCCCCCCCCCCCCCCCCCCCCCCCCCCCCCCCCCCCCCCCCCCCCCCCCCCCCCCCCCCCCCCCCCCCCCCCCCCCCCCCCCCCCCCCCCCCCCCCCCCCCCCCCCCCCCCCCCCCCCCCCCCCCCCCCCCCCCCCCCCCCCCCCCCCCCCCCCCCCCCCCCCCCCCCCCCCCCCCCCCCCCCCCCCCCCCCCCCCCCCCCCCCCCCCCCCCCCCCCCCCCCCCCCCCCCCCCCCCCCCCCCCCCCCCCCCCCCCCCCCCCCCCCCCCCCCCCCCCCCCCCCCCCCCCCCCCCCCCCCCCCCCCCCCCCCCCCCCCCCCCCCCCCCCCCCCCCCCCCCCCCCCCCCCCCCCCCCCCCCCCCCCCCCCCCCCCCCCCCCCCCCCCCCCCCCCCCCCCCCCCCCCCCCCCCCCCCCCCCCCCCCCCCCCCCCCCCCCCCCCCCCCCCCCCCCCCCCCCCCCCCCCCCCCCCCCCCCCCCCCCCCCCCCCCCCCCCCCCCCCCCCCCCCCCCCCCCCCCCCCCCCCCCCCCCCCCCCCCCCCCCCCCCCCCCCCCCCCCCCCCCCCCCCCCCCCCCCCCCCCCCCCCCCCCCCCCCCCCCCCCCCCCCCCCCCCCCCCCCCCCCCCCCCCCCCCCCCCCCCCCCCCCCCCCCCCCCCCCCCCCCCCCCCCCCCCCCCCCCCCCCCCCCCCCCCCCCCCCCCCCCCCCCCCCCCCCCCCCCCCCCCCCCCCCCCCCCCCCCCCCCCCCCCCCCCCCCCCCCCCCCCCCCCCCCCCCCCCCCCCCCCCCCCCCCCCCCCCCCCCCCCCCCCCCCCCCCCCCCCCCCCCCCCCCCCCCCCCCCCCCCCCCCCCCCCCCCCCCCCCCCCCCCCCCCCCCCCCCCCCCCCCCCCCCCCCCCCCCCCCCCCCCCCCCCCCCCCCCCCCCCCCCCCCCCCCCCCCCCCCCCCCCCCCCCCCCCCCCCCCCCCCCCCCCCCCCCCCCCCCCCCCCCCCCCCCCCCCCCCCCCCCCCCCCCCCCCCCCCCCCCCCCCCCCCCCCCCCCCCCCCCCCCCCCCCCCCCCCCCCCCCCCCCCCCCCCCCCCCCCCCCCCCCCCCCCCCCCCCCCCCCCCCCCCCCCCCCCCCCCCCCCCCCCCCCCCCCCCCCCCCCCCCCCCCCCCCCCCCCCCCCCCCCCCCCCCCCCCCCCCCCCCCCCCCCCCCCCCCCCCCCCCCCCCCCCCCCCCCCCCCCCCCCCCCCCCCCCCCCCCCCCCCCCCCCCCCCCCCCCCCCCCCCCCCCCCCCCCCCCCCCCCCCCCCCCCCCCCCCCCCCCCCCCCCCCCCCCCCCCCCCCCCCCCCCCCCCCCCCCCCCCCCCCCCCCCCCCCCCCCCCCCCCCCCCCCCCCCCCCCCCCCCCCCCCCCCCCCCCCCCCCCCCCCCCCCCCCCCCCCCCCCCCCCCCCCCCCCCCCCCCCCCCCCCCCCCCCCCCCCCCCCCCCCCCCCCCCCCCCCCCCCCCCCCCCCCCCCCCCCCCCCCCCCCCCCCCCCCCCCCCCCCCCCCCCCCCCCCCCCCCCCCCCCCCCCCCCCCCCCCCCCCCCCCCCCCCCCCCCCCCCCCCCCCCCCCCCCCCCCCCCCCCCCCCCCCCCCCCCCCCCCCCCCCCCCCCCCCCCCCCCCCCCCCCCCCCCCCCCCCCCCCCCCCCCCCCCCCCCCCCCCCCCCCCCCCCCCCCCCCCCCCCCCCCCCCCCCCCCCCCCCCCCCCCCCCCCCCCCCCCCCCCCCCCCCCCCCCCCCCCCCCCCCCCCCCCCCCCCCCCCCCCCCCCCCCCCCCCCCCCCCCCCCCCCCCCCCCCCCCCCCCCCCCCCCCCCCCCCCCCCCCCCCCCCCCCCCCCCCCCCCCCCCCCCCCCCCCCCCCCCCCCCCCCCCCCCCCCCCCCCCCCCCCCCCCCCCCGGAAGGAGGAACCCACCTTGCAATGCCGAAGACAGATCTACGCGCCGGATACCCATCTTGCCCACCATGGCGCCTCCACACTCTGCTTGTTGGCCGCTCACCACCTTTGGCTTCACATTGAAGGTCTTCAGCCATAGGCCAAAGTGCGGTGGGATGCGGAGAAAGGCCTCGCACACGACAATAAATGCCGGGATGTTGAGGATAGATTTGGGGGCTAGATCATGGAAGTCCAGCCCGTAGTAAAACATCAGTCCGCGAACAAACGAGTGGAGAGGGAATCCCCTCCCGCGGATGAAATGTGTGAGAAACACAACCCTCTCATGGGGCTTTGGGGTAGGGACGATTTGTCCCGTGGCCTGGAGTCGGTGAACGATCTCCTTGGCCAGGTATCCGGCCTCCCGGAGCTCCTTGATGTCCTTCTTCTTAACGGAGGAGGCCATCCACTTCCCTCCAGCTCTGGATCCGGACATGGTTGAACGCTTGCTTGAGGCGGAAAAGTTAAGAACTTGGGCGCTGGAGCTCGAGAATGGAAGGGTAGAGAGAGAGAGAGAGAAGGCGTGGGTGAAGAAAGGGGATCCTTATCTCCTTATAAAGGCAGTGAATATCGAACGCCTCCCCACTCGCCCTAAAACTCGCCTATTCCCAAGGGCTATGTAAACGGCACGGTTGGGTTACCCACGCCCGCATTGATGAAAATCCCGCAATAAGGGGACACGATCTCTGCTTTGACAAGACGTGCCAATGGAAACCGCATCTCAAAACGCGGAACGGCGGACAAAAACGGTTCGATATAGTGACCGAAAAGATGTGATGTCGTCTTGCAAAAGTTGTCAGCAGATGGGACTCGTGGAATATTATATTCTCTTTGCGGTTGTGTGTGGTGCGTGTGTTACAGGTCCGGACACGTTCAATACGTCCGAAGACTATCTTGGAGTTCGCCCCCCCCCCCCCCCCCCCCCCCCCCCCCCCCCCCCCCCCCCCCCCCCCCCCCCCCCCCCCCCCCCCCCCCCCCCCCCCCCCCCCCCCCCCCCCCCCCCCCCCCCCCCCCCCCCCCCCCCCCCCCCCCCCCCCCCCCCCCCCCCCCCCCCCCCCCCCCCCCCCCCCCCCCCCCCCCCCCCCCCCCCCCCCCCCCCCCCCCCCCCCCCCCCCCCCCCCCCCCCCCCCCCCCCCCCCCCCCCCCCCCCCATCATTTTTGAGCGGTATGAAGTTGATGAATTTATTAAGCACTACCTTCTGTCTTTACTTTTTGTTTTCTGTTTTTATTAGTTAAATAAAATAAAATGCCATGTTTTGTCTGTTTTCTGAATTTCCTGTGCAATAAAAAAATGACCCAAAAATAAAGGTTCTCAGAATACCATGAAAATTGAACATGATTTTTTTCTGAATATTTAAGAATTTTTGGTGCAAATAATACCAGAGGGAGGTGCACCAGGTGGGCACAACCCACCGGGGCGCGCCAGGACCCCCAGGCGCGCCCTGGTGGGTTGTGGACCCCACGTGGGCCCCCTCACTTATCCCTTTTGCCAACATCATCGCTCACCTTCAGGAAAAAAATCCCCATTGCTCTCTCTCCTGTGTTCTTGAGCTCAAACCCGCGGATTTCGATCTCTTTGCTCGAAGCTCCATTTCCGAAACTATTTCGGGGGATTGTTGCTTGGTATGTGACTCCACTATTTGTCCCCCCCCCCCCCCCCCCCCCCCCCCCCCCCCCCCCCCCCCCCCCCCCCCCCCCCCCCCCCCCCCCCCCCCCCCCCCCCCCCCCCCCCCCCCCCCCCCCCCCCCCCCATGTTGAATTCTTAGTGTTCTAAGTAGTTTGAATGCTTGCTATGGCCTCTATATATCCCTATGAGTAGTTGCTATCAATTTTGTGAAGTTTGGTTGAGAAAATTTTGTGAACTAAAAATTCAGATTTTTATTCATAGGAAAATTTGTACGCGGACATGAATATCTTTAGGAAGTTTGGCCCAAAGAAGAACTCCAAGGGTGTTATTGGGGAGTCTTCTGATAGTGATCTCCACCCTCGGAGGTTGGCGGAGGTACGGCCGTGCGAATGGCCGCACATCCCATTCCTGCAAGAGGCTAGAATCCATGAGGAGTTCATGCAATACATCGCTAATGCCGGCCTCGCAGACTTCATCGCAGATGAGTGTGACCAACACCAAATCCTCACAAACATCTTTGTTCAAAGTTTTACTTTCCTGCCTAGAAATAATCCTCCTGAAGTGAGCTTTGACTTATATGCTGAAAACCATCAGATACCCCCCCCCCCCCCCCCCCCCCCCCCCCCCCCCCCCCCCCCCCCCCCCCCCCCCCCCCCCCCTCCCGTCTGATGGGAGCTTGGCTAAACCTAGGCCAGCCGAGTTTGAGGACTTTTGTTGCACTTTGACAGTGGGTGATGAGAGAAGAGTGTTAGCCATCACTGCTGCTGGCTTACATTTTCCTGTTGTTCGTTACTTTGCACTTTTTATTACCAAATGCTTGCTTGATAGGGAGAAGGTGGGTGCACTTAGTTCACCTGACCTTGCTGTTTTACGTCATGCACTTGAGGGCGACAACACGTATAGCTTGGGAGCTATCGTGGCTCATCGCCTACACCTTAATAAATCCCAGGGTATAAAACATGGTGGGATTTTTGCTACACGTTTGGCGGCTCACTTCGAGGTTGAGATACGCCCTCATGATTACCCTCTGGCGAAGGTTTACCTAGACCGAGCAGCCATGGATCACCATCACTTTCTTGCACATGATCGTCCTGATATTGCCATTCCTTATAACCTGGTCTATAGCATTACAACTCGTGATGTTATCCCCTTGCTTGCACCTGCTTTGTTTGATTCTACTGCCAGGGGCGGATTTAGGATTATGCCTGCAGACATCATCGCCTACTGGAACGCTCACGCTGCTGCAGAGGCTGCACAGGTACTTCAGCAGTGGGATGAGTGGATGCCTGCTCCTCAGGATCCCTACTACCCTCCAGGCTACTGATCGATTACCAAGTTAGGCCAAAATCCTAAGCTTGGGGGAGTACGTGTTTCTCACCGACATTACATTCATGTTCACATATCATTCTAGTTGTCGGTGTTCACACTTTTTCATTGTACCATCCATGCTTAGATTTATTTTCCTGCTTTCTTCTTGTGTGTTTGAAAAACTTTAGAAAAACCAAAAAAAATAGTTGTAGTAATTTACCTTCCATGCATGCTTAGTAGTAGCACTAAAAAGAAAATCCAAAAAGATTTCCTTGTTCTTCTTTTGCTTGTTGGGAGCTTTCCCGTGTAAATAGTTTTTCTCGTTTTTGCTTTTTATTTGCTTGTTAAAGAAAACCAATAACTCCAAAAATATTTCAATGTGTTTCTCTGAATTTCTTTCCTTTTTATTCGAGTCTTACTGGGGAGAAGACCACGATGAAAATGTTGAGTGGCTCTCATATGAATAATCGTTGAACTAATAAAGAGTACATTTTATCCTGTCTTCTCCTATTGAATAAAATGTTTGCAGATTCCACCTTAGTCCATGGCACTCTTGCACTATTATTATTTTCATATCGTTCAGTCGTGCAAGTGAAAGGCAATAATGACGACATTCGATGAACTGGCCATGGCAGAGAGAAACTGGTATGAACTCGACTTGTTCTGTTTGTGTAAATATGTTTAACCTAGTATCCAGGCTTCAGCCCATTATGGTTAAACATGTTTGCAATGACAATTAGAGATTATAGTTTCTCATGCCATGCATAAGTAGCTAGGAGTGGATAATGATTTATCTTGGATATCAAGATAGCGTTAAGATGATTGTGATGTAGTATGATGATATGGTATCCTCCTCTGAATGTTCGAGTGGCTTGACTTGGTAAATGTTCATGCATGTAGTTGAATCAAAACCAACATAGCCTCTATAATATTTATGGGGGGGGGGGGGGGGGGGGGGGGGGGGGGGGGGGGGGGGGGGGGGGGGGGGGGGGGGGGGGGGGGGGGGGGGGGGGGGGGGGGGGGGGGGGGGGGGGGGGGGGGGGGGGGGGGGGGGGGGGGGGGGGGGGGGGGGGGGGGGGGGGGGGGGGGGGGGGGGGGGGGGGGGGGGGGGGGGGGGGGGGGGGGGGGGGGGGGGGGGGGGGGGGGGGGGGGGGGGGGGGGGGGGGGGGGGGGGGGGGGGGGGGGGGGGGGGGGGGGGGGGGGGGGGGGGGGGGGGGGGGGGGGGGGGGGGGGGGGGGGGGGGGGGGGGGGGGGGGGGGGGGGGGGGGGGGGGGGGGGGGGGGGGGGGGGGGGGGGGGGGGGGGGGGGGGGGGGGGGGGGGGGGGGGGGGGGGGGGGGGGGGGGGGGGGGGGGGGGGGGGGGGGGGGGGGGGGGGGGGGGGGGGGGGGGGGGGGGGGGGGGGGGGGGGGGGGGGGGGGGGGGGGGGGGGGGGGGGGGGGGGGGGGGGGGGGGGGGGGGGGGGGGGGGGGGGGGGGGGGGGGGGGGGGGGGGGGGGGGGGGGGGGGGGGGGGGGGGGGGGGGGGGGGGGGGGGGGGGGGGGGGGGGGGGGGGGGGGGGGGGGGGGGGGGGGGGGGGGGGGGGGGGGGGGGGGGGGGGGGGGGGGGGGGGGGGGGGGGGGGGGGGGGGGGGGGGGGGGGGGGGGGGGGGGGGGGGGGGGGGGGGGGGGGGGGGGGGGGGGGGGGGGGGGGGGGGGGGGGGGGGGGGGGGGGGGGGGGGGGGGGGGGGGGGGGGGGGGGGGGGGGGGGGGGGGGGGGGGGGGGGGGGGGGGGGGGGGGGGGGGGGGGGGGGGGGGGGGGGGGGGGGGGGGGGGGGGGGGGGGGGGGGGGGGGGGGGGGGGGGGGGGGGGGGGGGGGGGGGGGGGGGGGGGGGGGGGGGGGGGGGGGGGGGGGGGGGGGGGGGGGGGGGGGGGGGGGGGGGGGGGGGGGGGGGGGGGGGGGGGGGGGGGGGGGGGGGGGGGGGGGGGGGGGGGGGGGGGGGGGGGGGGGGGGGGGGGGGGGGGGGGGGGGGGGGGGGGGGGGGGGGGGGGGGGGGGGGGGGGGGGGGGGGGGGGGGGGGGGGGGGGGGGGGGGGGGGGGGGGGGGGGGGGGGGGGGGGGGGGGGGGGGGGGGGGGGGGGGGGGGGGGGGGGGGGGGGGGGGGGGGGGGGGGGGGGGGGGGGGGGGGGGGGGGGGGGGGGGGGGGGGGGGGGGGGGGGGGGGGGGGGGGGGGGGGGGGGGGGGGGGGGGGGGGGGGGGGGGGGGGGGGGGGGGGGGGGGGGGGGGGGGGGGGGGGGGGGGGGGGGGGGGGGGGGGGGGGGGGGGGGGGGGGGGGGGGGGGGGGGGGGGGGGGGGGGGGGGGGGGGGGGGGGGGGGGGGGGGGGGGGGGGGGGGGGGGGGGGGGGGGGGGGGGGGGGGGGGGGGGGGGGGGGGGGGGGGGGGGGGGGGGGGGGGGGGGGGGGGGGGGGGGGGGGGGGGGGGGGGGGGGGGGGGGGGGGGGGGGGGGGGGGGGGGGGGGGGGGGGGGGGGGGGGGGGGGGGGGGGGGGGGGGGGGGGGGGGGGGGGGGGGGGGGGGGGGGGGGGGGGGGGGGGGGGGGGGGGGGGGGGGGGGGGGGGGGGGGGGGGGGGGGGGGGGGGGGGGGGGGGGGGGGGGGGGGGGGGGGGGGGGGGGGGGGGGGGGGGGGGGGGGGGGGGGGGGGGGGGGGGGGGGGGGGGGGGGGGGGGGGGGGGGGGGGGGGGGGGGGGGGGGGGGGGGGGGGGGGGGGGGGGGGGGGGGGGGGGGGGGGGGGGGGGGGGGGGGGGGGGGGGGGGGGGGGGGGGGGGGGGGGGGGGGGGGGGGGGGGGGGGGGGGGGGGGGGGGGGGGGGGGGGGGGGGGGGGGGGGGGGGGGGGGGGGGGGGGGGGGGGGGGGGGGGGGGGGGGGGGGGGGGGGGGGGGGGGGGGGGGGGGGGGGGGGGGGGGGGGGGGGGGGGGGGGGGGGGGGGGGGGGGGGGGGGGGGGGGGGGGGGGGGGGGGGGGGGGGGGGGGGGGGGGGGGGGGGGGGGGGGGGGGGGGGGGGGGGGGGGGGGGGGGGGGGGGGGGGGGGGGGGGGGGGGGGGGGGGGGGGGGGGGGGGGGGGGGGGGGGGGGGGGGGGGGGGGGGGGGGGGGGGGGGGGGGGGGGGGGGGGGGGGGGGGGGGGGGGGGGGGGGGGGGGGGGGGGGGGGGGGGGGGGGGGGGGGGGGGGGGGGGGGGGGGGGGGGGGGGGGGGGGGGGGGGGGGGGGGGGGGGGGGGGGGGGGGGGGGGGGGGGGGGGGGGGGGGGGGGGGGGGGGGGGGGGGGGGGGGGGGGGGGGGGGGGGGGGGGGGGGGGGGGGGGGGGGGGGGGGGGGGGGGGGGGGGGGGGGGGGGGGGGGGGGGGGGGGGGGGGGGGGGGGGGGGGGGGGGGGGGGGGGGGGGGGGGGGGGGGGGGGGGGGGGGGGGGGGGGGGGGGGGGGGGGGGGGGGGGGGGGGGGGGGGGGGGGGGGGGGGGGGGGGGGGGGGGGGGGGGGGGGGGGGGGGGGGGGGGGGGGGGGGGGGGGGGGGGGGGGGGGGGGGGGGGGGGGGGGGGGGGGGGGGGGGGGGGGGGGGGGGGGGGGGGGGGGGGGGGGGGGGGGGGGGGGGGGGGGGGGGGGGGGGGGGGGGGGGGGGGGGGGGGGGGGGGGGGGGGGGGGGGGGGGGGGGGGGGGGGGGGGGGGGGGGGGGGGGGGGGGGGGGGGGGGGGGGGGGGGGGGGGGGGGGGGGGGGGGGGGGGGGGGGGGGGGGGGGGGGGGGGGGGGGGGGGGGGGGGGGGGGGGGGGGGGGGGGGGGGGGGGGGGGGGGGGGGGGGGGGGGGGGGGGGGGGGGGGGGGGGGGGGGGGGGGGGGGGGGGGGGGGGGGGGGGGGGGGGGGGGGGGGGGGGGGGGGGGGGGGGGGGGGGGGGGGGGGGGGGGGGGGGGGGGGGGGGGGGGGGGGGGGGGGGGGGGGGGGGGGGGGGGGGGGGGGGGTGTCATCTCTATTTTTCAAAATGAATTACCTTTTTTTTGTGCCCGTACTGCTCATGAAGCGGCAGGGGGTGGCCAATATTTTTCCATGCTAGATGTGTTATTCTCAAGATGAGTGTTTATTCATTTGTCATTGCACGAGAGTGTGGCGGTAATAGGGATGCCCAGTCCCGAAATGAAAAACAAATTTACTTTATGTTGTTAAATAATAAATTCCTTTGAAAGTGTTGGTATGGAAGGCACCCGTGGATAAGGCTAGCCATGGATTATGAAAGAATGGTGGAAAAGGGAATAAACTTTATTTTATGTTTGGGAACCGCCTATGATGTATCTAGCATGGAAAGTATTGGGAGCTACTCGGTCGTTTTCGTTGATGGGAAATGCATGCCTCTCAAAATATTTTATATCCCAAGTTAAGCTTTGAGCTCTGGCACCTCTACAAATCTCTACTTCCCTCTGCGAAGGGCCTATCTATTTACTTTTATGCAATTTTTTTGAGTCTCCATCTTCTCTTATAAAGCACCAACTAGGGAGCACTATGATCATACTTGTGCATTGGATGTAGCTAATATTCGAGTGTGTTTCATAAATGGATCAATGATTGAGCATGATGGGACAGGGGGGGGGGGGGGGGGGGGGGGGGGGGGGGGGGGGGGGGGGGGGGGGGGGGGGGGGGGGGGGGGGGGGGGGGGGGGGGGGGGGGGGGGGGGGGGGGGGGGGGGGGGGGGGGGGGGGGGGGGGGGGGGGGGGGGGGGGGGGGGGGGGGGGGGGGGGGGGGGGGGGGGGGGGGGGGGGGGGGGGGGGGGGGGGGGGGGGGGGGGGGGGGGGGGGGGGGGGGGGGGGGGGGGGGGGGGGGGGGGGGGGGGGGGGGGGGGGGGGGGGGGGGGGGGGGGGGGGGGGGGGGGGGGGGGGGGGGGGGGGGGGGGGGGGGGGGGGGGGGGGGGGGGGGGGGGGGGGGGGGGGGGGATCATTTTTTGGGACTAACCTATTGACATAGTGCCCAGTGCCAGTTGCTGTTTGTTGCTTGTTTTTTACTTCGCAAAATATAAGTACCAAACGAAGTCCAAATGCCATGAAACTTTTTGGAGATTTTTTTGGACCAGAAGACAACTTGGGAGCCAAGGAAGCACCAGAGGGGAGGCCCACAGGGCCCACCACCCACCTGGGCGCGCCAGAGGCCCCTGGCGCACCCTGATGGGTGGTGGGGCCCATGGAGGTCTTGTTAGGACCGAGAGTATATCGACCAGAGGGGGGTGAATGGAAGATTCAAAAAATCTTTTGAATGTTTTGAAACCGATCCCAATCACAGCAGCGGAATAATGGAAAGAGGAAAATGAACTAAATCAATATTCATCTTCAGAAGCATATTCCTTGATGAAAGAGGTGATAATAGTATGAGCTTGGGAAATCACAGGTTTAACTACGATGAGAGTAATGCAACATGCAAACAGATGCAGTAGAATGAGACACAACATGATACACACAGATAAATAAAAACTTATAAGATATCACAGATGAACCGAGGAATATAACAGTGACGAATGAAAACAAGTGATGAGAATGAAATAGAATGAACACAATGATATCCGAGGTTGTCAACAGAATGGAACGATGCGAAATGGAAATACAACAGATGATAATGATCAGATAAACTATCGACACATAGCATGAATGTAAACTGCTGAAAGAATTGTAGTAAAGTAGATCGAGCATGTGGTGGTCGATGGCGACAGAGAGAGGGGGGGGGGGGGGGGGGGGGGGGGGGGGGGGGGGGGGGGGGGGGGGGGGGGGGGGGGGGGGGGGGGGGGGGGGGGGGGGGGGGGGGGGGGGGGGGGGGGGGGGGGGGGGGGGGGGGGGGGGGGGGGGGGGGGGGGGGGGGGGGGGGGGGGGGGGGGGGGGGGGGGGGGGGGGGGGGGGGGGGGGGGGGGGGGGGGGGGGGGGGGGGGGGGGGGGGGGGGGGGGGGGGGGGGGGGGGGGGGGGGGGGGGGGGGGGGGGGGGGGGGGGGGGGGGGGGGGGGGGGGGGGGGGGGGGGGGGGGGGGGGGGGGGGGGGGGGGGGGGGGGGGGGGGGGGGGGGGGGGGGGGGGGGGGGGGGGGGGGGGGGGGGGGGGGGGGGGGGGGGGGGGGGGGGGGGGGGGGGGGGGGGGGGGGGGGGGGGGGGGGGGGGGGGGGGGGGGGGGGGGGGGGGGGGGGGGGGGGGGGGGGGGGGGGGGGGGGGGGGGGGGGGGGGGGGGGGGGGGGGGGGGGGGGGGGGGGGGGGGGGGGGGGGGGGGGGGGGGGGGGGGGGGGGGGGGGGGGGGGGGGGGGGGGGGGGGGGGGGGGGGGGGGGGGGGGGGGGGGGGGGGGGGGGGGGGGGGCAACGATAACATTACTTGAGGAGCAAGTAATGCTAACTCCTTAGTCTGAAAGATATCTCCTGCAGCACGAAGAACAACGTCTACTGCTGCCAGGTAATCATTCGAAGCATAAAGAGATTTCTCTCGCATCTTTCATAGGTTTTGGGCTAAGCATCATAACAGATCTAAGCATCGAGAACCTATACCCCTCTTAATAGTACGGAGGTCCTATGACTGAAATGAACCAAAGAAGAAAGATGAAAAGAATACTACGTCTTCAATTTGTCTTCGACTTCTGTTCGCCGTAGTCAATTTCTTCGGACGATAGTACCGAACCAAATGCTTTGCTTCAGCATAAAACCTTCGAGGGGTAAATTCCTTCAAAACAATCTTCTCGCATACATATCTTCAACAAATGTAGCTCTTCCTTCTCTGCAACGCAGATATACTTCGGTGAAGTTCCTCGAACTTGGCACCGGAGACAACATTCTCTTCGGTTTTGTATGGACTATTTCTCTCTGTATGCACTAGCAAACAAATCAGTCCATACCTGTTTCTGTCAACAATCTCCAAGACATAGGTAGGTAGATATTGCACCAACAATCTCTCCCTTTTTGGATGATTGTTGACAAAAGGGGGGGGGGGGGGGGGGGGGGGGGGGGGGGGGGGGGGGGGGGGGGGGGGGGGGGGGGGGGGGGGGGGGGGGGGGGGGGGGGGGGGGGGGGGGGGGGGGGGGGGGGGGGGGGGGGGGGGGGGGGGGGGGGGGGGGGGGGGGGGGGGGGGGGGGGGGGGGGGGGGGGGGGGATGAGATCTCGACGGTGTCTGAGGAAATTCCTGTCACACAATCTTGAAATGAATTAGATAGAAATAGTGAATACTTTGAAATGATTTGTGACAAAGGATATGTCATGAAAGTTTTCTCGGAACATGATAGTAATCCACACGAGATGTAATTTCTTGCAAGTTAGATATTCGATAATGAACAGAGCAAGATAATTGTGAGTATATTGCTCGGAGTGGATATGCTTCATATGTGATTTTCCTGCAACAAAGATGGTACAACAGATATATATGCGAGGAAAAACATTTTGTCAGTCATAAGGATAGCTTTCAAGTCATTGGCTTTCTTTTCCTGCAGGGTTAGATAATTGAAGGATAATAAACATAGCATATCCAACCATTGGAAATATAGTTCATCTATTTCTCAGAGTACTTCTCCCCATTTGTGTTCTCATTCATTGATATCCTGTCCTCCTTGTAGAACTAGTACTTTCCCTGCACGATAGATAATAGTCGAGGGAAATCATTGCATGGGAGTAAATTTTTGATAGCACCTACAAGCAAACAGTTGGAAGTAAATAGCATTGCAGGGGGGTTATTAACATTACATGGCGATCGAGTATTTCAACACCACAGGCGGTGCGATAAGTTCCTCAAGCAAATTGTTCGAGGAAAACCAACTTGTTCGATTGCGAAAAGAAAAAGGTGAATGAAAACACCCTGCAAATACCCCGTTCATCTATCACTCAATCTACTTCTCCCCCTTTTTGTCAACAAGTGTCAGAAAGGTAAAGAGAAAACATACGAGGCACTACTCGCCCAGAGTGTCCTCAGAATCAGAATTGAAACCACTCGACAAATCAGAATCCGCAGAGCGAGGAATGGTCGAGGCAGAAGTAGGAGCAGCAGCATGGGCTCTGGAGGAACTAGTGTGATGAACATCTGGCTTGTGTAGATGAGTGTTCCAGCTGTATCTTCAATCTCATCATTGGGTGTGACAAACAACAGGTCAGTTGAAGCTGAACGCTAAGGGAGCATAGGAGTTTGCCTTCGGATACGAGGAACAACAAGTAAATCTCGATAGTCATAATTCTTCGTGATGCCTTTGGTAGCCAACTGCTTGCGAGAATAATGCTGCCATAGAAGAGTCCAGGAGCGCTTCTTTGCCTCCTTCTCATGCAGAAGGGTTTGGCAAGCATAGTTATGAAGCAAATTCAACTCGGTCATCAGCTCCAGCTTTTCCTTGCGATCAAGCTTGATGTGGCTTTCTAGGGCTTGCTGTGTGCGGATGCAGATTTCATACAGAGATGGATTTTCATTATGAGGGATTTCAACCTTGGCTTTCTTAACCTTCGTAACAGCCTCAGATGCAGACGCAGTACCAGCACTATCAACAGGAGCCTTTCCTTTTCCAATATCCTTCACCATACGGAGAGTGTCACGTACTGGTGGCATGAAAACTTTCGGACCATAAGGGTAGAAGAATTTTTCATTGATGAGCTGCTCAATTGCATGCATGATCCACGGGGCATATGGCTTCAAGGATTAGGGGCTACCACCAGCACATGCCAAGTTGCGAATGAAAAGATCAGGAACATCGAACCGAATTCATTGAGAGATGGCCAAGAGAGCATTTCCCATGATGCCATTGATAGAATTCGGTCTGTTGGTTGGCGTGAGAGAATTGCATAGCACATTAAATATCGCTTTGTTTTGATAGGCCAACTTCTTAGGATCTACATCAATGCATTCATCTCCAACCAAGTTGGGGTCCATTAGCATGTGAAGTTGCTCTTCGGACACTTCCCAGTAATGTAGCATGTGTTCACGGTTCTTTTCAAACTCACACCGACGAAGATTTAGCAGATCTAAAAACTGATCTGTTGAGCACTTGATCTTTTCCCTTCTGGTCATCCATTCGAGGACCCATGTTGAGCCATGTTGAGCTATTTACAAGGTCTCCTGGGATATACAGAGTTGCATAAAACTAATGGATTACCTCTCGATTCCATCCATGATTGAAGCGAATAAATCCCTTTAGGAATGCATGCTCAAAATGCTCGATGGCATGGTGGAAGCAGGGTATCTCTTCGAGCTCAGAAGAGTTTAATATCCTGTGATTGAAAATCCAATTCTTGCCGAACAAAATCCGGGCATAATACATAGCTTGTTCTTCAGTCCAAAACCTCGGTGACAGTGGAGTCCTTTCTCCTTCGTAAAGGCTTGTCCCAAATAATGCTAGCTTCAAGAGATGAAGCTTCTCATTGAATGCAGGACCATTTGAGCCATACTCAGCAGAGAACAGTGGAATTGATTCCTGGGGATTCTTCAGATTTTCTTCATCGCTTATTTCCATGGGCTGAGAATCATCAGGTGCTAGCACATTTTCATTGATAGGCTTGAGTGGTGCAAGGGGCCTTTTCAATTTCTCTGGTGCAGATGGCTTTGGAGCACTTGTCTGACCTTCATTTTCCTTTGCTGGAACTCCTTCAGCGGTTTTTGGCTATGAGGCACTAGGGCCTTTTCTTTCGGTGGACTTTCAACGGACGAAGGCATAACAACCTCTTCGGACATTTGGGTCACAACTGCTTCTTGTTAGGCTCAATTCCGTAATAACTCACAGAATAGCCCAAAGTCACACTAGCCCCAAGATCAGGACTGCTGGTGGACTTCCTTGATATAGATAACCAGTACAAACATAATATTACATCAGGTTGGGCCAGAGTGCTCTACAGTCTGTTACAAACTTGTAAAACAGGTGGCGGTGGAATATGACAGCGGGTGACGGTGATATACCACCATTACAATAGAGTAAGCCAAGGGTCAGTGTGAGGCTTGGGTATTTTATTTGTGTAGCGAAAGCACTGGTGGATGATACACGTGGTAGACTCCAAATCCACAGGTGACTGACTGGGAACACCTCTATGCGTCGGGCTCGCTAGCGCAACCTTCCTCCGCAAGTTTGGCTTCCTCCAGGTCTGGCCAAGACAATAGCCAGGGACAAGCATGTGAGTACGTTGGAATGTACTCGCAAACATTATGAACAAGAGATATAATGAATACAGATGCTCATGATGGGCTATGTTAAATGCACATGCTGACCGGAATTAAATCATGGCATGATAATGTCAACCTGGTGTGGATAGATATCAAATAACAGTAGTGATAACCAAGAACTTAAAGTGGAACATCGGGCGTTAGACCGCCCGAGAAATTCCAAGAAACACGCCAAACGGGTGTCTGAAAGCGACACCTCATAAGGTCTTTAAAATAATTGCCAGACGGGTGTCTAAAAGCGACGCCTCGTAAGGTCTTGAAAAGAAATGCCAAACGGGTGTCTAAAAGAGAATCGGGCGAGACAGCACCGCCCGAGAACTCAAGCGATGCCACGAGAGGTCTTGAAACTAAACTGAGTATCCGGGTAGTCTAGCCATCCCAAGTGATACTCAGAAAAGAGAATATAGTTGAGTGCACGAGTAGTCTAGCCATCCCAAGTGATACTCAGAAAAGAAAATAAAGCTGAGTACACGGGTAGTCTAGCCATCCCAAGTGACACTCAGTACAGTTGAATAAGAGAAACAGGTTAGTCCATCACAACAATAATATGCATAACAATAATATTCATGACAGCCTTGGTGGTGACCATAATTATCCTGCAAGATGAATCAAGCTCAACTTAATTATTTTCCTCCAAAGACCGACACTGGGACCGATACTTGACCCTTCCCAACTGTGCCCTTGCCCGTGGACACGGCTATTCAAATAGATGTAACTCCGCAGAGGGTGTACTCTTTACCCACGTGTATGGAATTTCTGTAGCCAATATCTAGACATTGACTAATTTCTATTATGGTTTTTGGGTTGGAAACACACCTGACCAGCACACACCAGAATAACTTTCCGGATGCCAGGAATCACCCAAGAACCTTTCAAGAAAAACTCTAAGTCGGGGAGACCATCGTCTCGAATAGCATGGGATCACTATTAATACGCGCGGATTACAAGGGGTGCCCCCCTCTTGGCCCAGCCGGATACACCCATGCCCCCTGACCCGATGACTGGCATTAGTCCATGGCCGTGGAACCCTCATCGTGGCCTCTCTAAGTGGTGTGTACACGGAAAGGGGTTAACAATTTACTAAATCGCACTCCCCTTGCGGGAAGACAAGTGGCAGCATAGTGTTTAGTTAGGCTTAACGGAACAAGACTCGATCTAGGTCGACTCAGGAGGTGTTGTTATTAAGACTGGCATGTCTCACATGCCACAATGACACCGTCATGTCATAACACAGCCCGTGCCCATCGGCACGTCTAGGGCAGGAGGTACACTCCTAGATTCTTACCATATCCACAAGTTAGCAAAATACCTGATGAATGCAATAGTGCTCACATGACATGCAACAGGGTTCATGCAATAGTGCTCAAATTGACGTGACCAATGCATGCTTCTGCTATTACTACTATACGGTGCAAAACTACTCCGATGCAACCATGAAGGCATTTCATTATAATCCAAGTCCAATAATTCTTACCTTGACCAAAGTAATCAGCAAGAGGTTCTTCGAAACTCCCGGTATAGTCCCCCTCTTCGTTTTCTGAAAATAAAAATCCAAATTCAACTTTTTTGCAATAGTACAAAAAGTTGCCTCAAAATATTTTTAATAAAATACTAAAATAAACTAGAGTGAAGAACAAGAATTTCAGAAAAGGAATCAACTGAAACTGATCTGTGGTTTAAAAGTTATTAGGGATCTAAAACCAGGGACCTCTTTGTAAATAAAATAACTGCCAGCGGGTCCCTGTGGTAATAAGTGAAAGCGCCTCGGACAGAAATACGCTTCCCAGTGAGGAAAGCGTAAAGGAGGAAAAGACGCTTTCAAAAATAACAGAAAAGAACAGA
Source organism: Thinopyrum obtusiflorum (assembly GCA_036873465.1). Lineage (NCBI taxonomy): Eukaryota > Viridiplantae > Streptophyta > Magnoliopsida > Poales > Poaceae > Thinopyrum > Thinopyrum obtusiflorum. The sequence continues at coordinate 27,760 of JAAAWM010011134.1, forward strand.
ATACTGACGGGTGGGCCCCACTGATACGTCTCCAATGTATCTATAATTTTTTATTGTTCCATGCTGTTATATTATCATTCTTGGATGTTTTACAATCATTTTATATCATTTTTTGGGACTAACCTATTGACATAGTGCCAAGTGCCAGTTGCTGTTTTTTGCTTTTTTTTTACTTCGCAGAAAATCAATACCAAACGGAGTCCAAACGCAGCGAAACTTTTTGGTGATTTTTTCTGGACCAGAAGACACCCGTTGGGCTAAGAAAGTACCTAAGGGGAGCTCCGAGGGGAGCACAACCCACCAGGGCGCGCCTGGGGGCCCAGGCGCGCCCAGGTGGGTTGTGCCCACCCCGGTGGCCTCCCGCACCGCCTCTTTGCTCTATAAATATCCCAATATTCCAGAAACCCTAAGTGAGTCGACGAAAATCAATTCCAGCCACCGCAAGTTCCAGAACCACCAGATCCAATCTAGACACCATCACAGAGGGGTTCATCATCCTCATTGGTGCCTCTTCGATGATGCGTGAGTAGTTCATTGTAGACCTACGGGTCCGTAGTTAGTAGCTAGATGGCTTCCTCTCTCTCTCTCTTTTGATTCTCAATGCAATGATCTCTTGGAGATCTATTTGATGTAACTCTTTTTGCGGTGTGTTTATTGGGATTCGATGAACTTTGAGTTTATGATCAGATCTATGTTTTTATCCATGAAAGTTTATTTGAGTCTTTTGATCTCTTATATGCATGATTACTTATAGCCTTGTATTTCTTCTTCGAATCTTTGGTTTAGTTAGGCCAACTAGATCAATTTTTCTTGCCATGGGAAGAGGTGCTTTGTGATGGGTTCGATCTTACGGTGCTTGATCCCAGTGACAGAAGGGGCATTGACACGTATGTATCGTTGCTATTAATGATAACAAGATGGGGTCTATTTCTACATAAATAGATCTTGTCTACATCATGTCATCATTCTTATTGCATTACTCCGTTTCTCCATGAACTTAATACACTAGATGCATGCTGGATAGTGGTCGATGTGTGGACTAATAGTAGTAGATGAAGGCAGGAGTCGGTCTACTAATCTTGGACATGATGCCTATATAATGATCATTGCCTGGATATCATCATGATTATTTGAAGTTCTATCAATTGCCCAACAGTAATTTGTTTAACCACCGTATGCTATTTTTCTCGAGAGAAGCCACTAGTGAAATCTACGGCCCCCAGGTCTCTTCTTTATTATATTTGCCTTCGTGATCTATTTTTATTTGCTTTTATTTTTAGATCTATTAATCCAAAAATCCAAAAATACCTTCCTGCAATTTTTATTTATTTATTTTATCTCATGTTCCCGCGAGATCTATTTATCCAATCTACTACAATTTGACCTATCTTTTTACCCGTGAGGGATTGACAACCCCTCTCTTACGTCGGGTTGCAAGTATTTGTTCTTTGTGTGCAGGAGCTATTTACGTGGTGTTGTGTGGTTCTCCTACTGGTTCGATAACCTTGGTCTCATCACTGAGGGAAATACCTACCATAGATGTCCTGCATCATCCCTTCCTCTTTGGGGAAATACCGATGTAGTTCAAGCCGCATCACCCACCCGTCAGGTTTGAAACCCAAATGTGCTCTACGTGCGCGTGTACAGAGGGGATGCGGTGGTCACCGGCGGCGATCGCCGGTGTTTCAGGAGGCGGCGATGGTCGGGATGTGTTCGGGGTGGCTCCCCGCGCCGGTGGGTGGTGGTGGTGGTCGTCGGCGAGCACCAGAACGACCGCGAGGTCGTCTCCGGCGGACGATGGCGTCGGGTGGTTGTGGGACTCGCCGGAGAGGGCTCCTTGGGTCAAATTGAAGCGTGGGATCGACTAGTGGATGTGTTTAGAGGCTACTGGTGGAGTTTTGGAGGTGGAGGTGGAGTAACGGCATCGTGCTGATCGGGCTGGGTGGCGGCGGATCGGTGGTCAGAGCCGGGGAAGAAGACCTTATCGAGGTCGAGGTAGTGTGCGGGAGGTCGATTGGGATGGTGGTGGAGTGGTGTGGATGAAGAACGGGGCTCGGGGTAGCCTTTTATAGGCGGTCCAAGGAGGTCAGAGGTGGAGTGGATCACGTCGGAGTTATTCCGGCCGACGAGGTAGGTTTGGACGGCGGGCGAGGTCGGCGTGGAGTGGATGAGGTCGAGTGATCCTCTCGAAGCGCCAGCGCGACGAGTTCCGAGCTCTGTGGCCTTATCCACGGCGAGGTGTCCGCACGGGTGTGGCGGCGGTGTCCGTCTCCGGCGACTGCCAGACGGGCACGGGGTGGCTCGGGCGGTGGGTCAACGCCGTAGAGGACGCGCCGCGTGGAGAGGAGGTAGGCAGGGGAGCAGTAGGGGAGTGAAGGCGCTGGTCGGCGAGCTGATCCGCTCGGCCGCCGCTGCCGAGGGCAGTGGCAGGTGCACCGGCCAGCCACTGTGCTGGTCGGCGGTGAGGCACTGACCAGAGAGGTCCCGGCGACTCATTTAAGGCAAGAGGAGGTGTGGATGAGGAGGATATGTAGTGTGAGTGCAGTGCATGGCGTCGCTGCCCCCTCCCTCTGTCCGTTTCTGAAGTTAACTGAAGTTACTAAAGATTTTGACAACGATGAACAGTGCACACCAGGTGTTTGATGAAATGCCAGAGAGCTCTAGGCATTTTAGAAATTTGTGAGAATTTTTGTGGTGATGTGTTGATGCATAAGAGAGTGTCTGGCAAAATTTCAGAATTGTTGGAGTAAGGAAAATTGGGTTTTGACCATGAAATGTGAATCTGGTCCAAATTTGAATTGCTTAAAGTTTGAAATTTTCAAACTGTGGAACCCCATGTTTTTGGTGAAATGGGTTGTGGGTACTGTCTAGTTGCTGGGGTAATTTTTGTGGGTGGACAAGAGTTGAAAAGAATATGGTTCCTTTGTAAACCAAAGGAACTAGGAGTAATGTAAATTCCAACTTTGGAATTTATTTAAATATGAGAAAAATATTTTTGTGGAGAAGTGAGGTGTTGGACACTGTCCTAGAAAGTGAGGAAGACTAGGAGAGGAATTTAGAGTGACAGAATAAATTTTTTTGGGGAAAAGTTAGAAGTATTTGAAAGGAGTGAAGTGACCAAATCCTTGGAGCATTTTTTTAAATGCCACAAAAAAATTCCTCTAACATGAGAAACGCTTTTGATATTTTAGAAGAAATAACCAAACCAAAAACTCATCCAAATAAAAAACCATTTTAAAATTTTGAAAATCCAAAGGGATTTGGGGTGTTACACTTCTTTTCGGTCTCCTGGGGTACAACAGGTGGTACAACTTGTTCGTGATCCATGGGCTCTTCTGATTTCTTTTCTTCCTGTTTTGGCTGTGAAGCAACAGAAGCAGGAGCAGGATCAACCTCCATCTGGGTAGGGGCATCAGACGAGGTGACCGGTGTGGTATTTCCTTGGGAAGCATTTTGCTCCCCCTCAATCTCGTCATCCTCCTTGTTGGATCCGGAGGGCTCAACTTACATATCCTTCGGTGGCGATGGAATAGCCTTCTCAACCTCTATCTCTTCATCGATTTTCTCCTCTGGGGCTTGTTGCTCGGGCTGGACATTTCCTTCATCCGGGTTGTTCAGAAAGATGTCAATAACATCAGTCTCTTGAGCAGCAGAGGTAGAAATGATAACCACCGCAGGTTCAGCTTGATGTACGGGTTCATCCTTGTGAGGAGGGGACGGTGGTATCTGCTACAGAGGAGCACTTGCGTCAATTAGTGCGTAAGTTGCAACATTTTGAATACGGCGATCTGGGATTGCCTTTGGTTTGCTGGATCTTGCCTAGGGATGGCAATGGGTACCCATTACCGACGTACCCTGCGGGTAAAAACCTTATTAGGGTAAGGGTATGGAACAAAATGTTACCCATGGGTATATAAATAGGCAAATGTTAAACCCATTGGGTAGAGCGGGTATGGGTATGGAATCACATAACCCATACCCATGTGCCCTTATAAATCTAATAAATATTGAGAAATTGCCTCTACACTTTGTTGTGAGTTTGACAACTTAAAATTTATGAATATGTGCTACTATTTATGACTATGTGTTGATGTTTTGATGTGTTGTTGTTTACAAGAAAGTGTTGATCTTTAGAATGTGTTGTTGTTTAACATGTGTTGTTCTTTATAAGTATGAATTGATGTTATTATGTGTTGTTGTTTATAAATTATTATTATATGTTGTTGTTTATAATTATGTGATGCTCAAATGAATGTTATTCAAACATGGGTATTTTTACCCACGGGTATCCATTTACCCTGTCAGGTGACGGGTATGAAAAAAAAATGTACCCACTAGCGGGTATGGGTACAGGTGATGGGTAAGCTCAAATGGGACGGGTAAGGGTATGGGTGGCTACTTTAATCATATTGCTTGAGTTTACTTTGTCTACATCATGCCATCTTGCTGAAGGCATTACTCTTTCTTTCATGAACTTAATACCATAGATTGTAGGATCGAAAGTATGTCTAGAAGGGGGGGATTAGACTACTTGACCAAATAAAAATCTATCCTTTTCCAAATTTTAAGTCTTGGCAGATTTTAGCAACTTAGCACAAGTCAAGCAATCAACCTACACATGCAAGTCTAAGAGTGTAGCAGCGGAATGTAGAAACATTGCACATGAAGGTAAAGGGAGGAGATTGGAGGGAGCAAACGCAATGTAGACGCGGAGATTTTTTCTGTGGTTCCGATAGGTGGTGCTATCGTACATCCACGTTGATGGAGACTTCAACCCACGAAGGGTAACGGCTGCGCGAGTCCACGGAGGGCTCCACCCACGAAGGGTCCACGAAGAAGAAACCTTGTCTATCCCACCATGGCCATCGCCCACGAAGGACTTGCCTCACTACGGTAGATCTTCATGAAGTAGGCGATCTCCTTGCCCGTACAAACTCCTTGGTTCAACTCCACAATCTTAACGGAGGCTCCCAAGTGACACCTAACCAATCTAGGAGACACCACTCTCCAAAAGGTAATAGATGGTGTGTTGATGATGAACTCCTTGTTCTTGTGCTTCAAATGATAGTCTCCCCAACACTAAACTCTCTCTCTCACAGATTTGGATTTGGTGGAAAGATGATTTGAGTGGAAAGCAACTTGGGGAAGGCTAGAGATCAAGATTCTTGTGGTTGGAATGGAATATCTTGGTCTCAACACATGAGTAGGTGGTTCTCTCTCAGAAAATGTATGCTGGAAGTGTAGGCACGTTCTGATGGCTCTCTCCACGAATGAAGAGTGGGTGGAGGGGTATATATAGCCTCCACATAAAATCTAACCGTTACACACAATTTACCAAACTCGGTGAGACCGAATCATGAAACTCGGTCAGACCGATTTAGTTCAAAATGTGAATGTTAGGCTTTTCGGTGGGACCAACATGTCAACTCGGTGGGATCGATTTCATTAGGGTTAGGGCATAATGTAATCTCGGTGAGACCGATCACATAAACTCGGTAGGACCGATTTCTGTAATAGGCAAACAGAGAGTTGGTCAGGCAAACTCGGTGGGACCGAATCGCTCATTTCGGTGAGACCGAAATGTTACGAAAGGGAAATAGAGAGTTTAAAATCCCATCACGGTGAGACCGAGATCCCTATCGATGAGACCGAACTGACTAGGGTTTCTGGCAGTGGCTATGTCAAATGAACTTGGTGGCGCCGGATAGATAAAATTGGTGGGGCCGAGTTTGACTTTTGGTTTGGGACAGATGTGGATATGAGAAAGTGGTTGAGGGCTTTTGGAGCATATCACTAAGCATTTTGAGAAAGCAAGCCATTAAGCAACACCTCATCCCCTTTTAATAGTATTGGCTTTTCCTATGGACTCAATGTGATCTTGGATCACTAAAATGAAAATGTAGAGTCTTGAGCTTGAGCCAATATGTGTCCTTAGCATGTTGAGGGGTCCACATTCCTAGTCCATGCCATGCCAATCATTGAACTTTCTGAAATAATCATCTTGAAAGCGCATTAGTTCAATGAGCTATATGTTGTTAGGAATTACCAAAACCACCCAGGGATAGTTGCACTTTCAATCTCCCCCTTTTTGGTAATTGATGACAACATATAGATCAAAGCTTCGACAAATGATAATAAGATTGAAATGCATCGTCGCTTTGAGAAGTATGTGATAAGTAAGAGCTCCTCCTAAATTTGTGCATTATTTAAGATTTGCTTTTGAATGCAAATGCACAATCGATTAGGATCATGGGTTACTCTTCCATGTCACATACATCTTGGTGGAGCGCTCAAAATGATAGAAAGTAAAAACATGCACTCATCACCAAGGCAAAGTGAATGATCATACAAGAGATATAAAATATAACATCAATCAAACGCAAGCATTAATGTAGGATATGATCAAACACATGATCATACAAGTATCTCACACACATAGACATAAAGTATCAAGCAAGCACACAAAAGTATCAACCAAATAGCAAAAGAGACAAAAGAAGCAAAAACACTCTCTCTCGAAGCCTATGATCGATACATTTCTCCCCCTTTGGAAACAAGTTACCAAAAAGTTTGAAAATGCACAGTGCTATGCGTCTCTCTAGGCTTGATCTTTGGGAGGTGGTGTTGAGAGGACTCCAAGGACGAATGCATCTGTTGAAGTTGTTGGAGCTGGTGGAGTGGCAACTGGAGGTGGCACTGAAGCTGTGGCTGCAGGTGCTGATGTATTTGCTCTAGTGTCAGCCATGGGCACTGCAGCAGATCTCTAACCTCTTGGAACTCTTTGAAAGGCATCTGTGGTAGCCTGCCCTTTCCTCTCCTCAGCTTCTTCCTGGAGCTGCTCAACTGCTGTCTGCATCTCTGTCACTTTTAGATCAAGATCATAGAACTTTGTCTCAATGATCCTTTCCAGGCTCTCTTGGTTCTGAGTCAGAGTGGCCAATCCTTTCTCAATCCTCAAGGTTGCTTGAATCAGATATCCAAGTTGATCTTGCTTAGATTTGAGAAACACTTGAGATGCCTCCTCAGCACTTGGGCTTCAGCATCTTCTTCATCGATCTCAGGCACTGGGGCCTTGTTCTTCTCAGCAGCAGAAATGTTCCTTGTGCTCCTCTTGGGTGCAGTCTTTGGAGCTGGAGCAGAAACTTTGGGAGCTGTCTTGGGCTTAGAAGGGGCAGCCCCAGACTTGATGGCATCTCCCATCAGCTTTTGAGATTTTGATGCTGGTGCAGTATCTTCTTCCTCTTCTACTTCCTCATCAGATGAGTGCTTCTCAAATTCTGCCATGGGATCCACTTTCTTGCACCATCTTCCTCTCTTCCTTTCCTTCTTCTCCTTGCCCTCACCAGCAGCCTCTCCTCCAGTGGATTTGGAAGTTTCAAGAGTGGAGGCTCTGGCCTTTGACATAGGAACTCTCTTGGCACGTGCCTTCTTGTGCATACCAGGTTTTGTTGCAGCAGCAGCAGCATATTCCTTTTTCAGCACCTTCTTCTTGGAGCTGACCTCTTCCTCAGCAGCAACATAATCCTCATCCTCTGAGTCTGAGTTTCTCTTCTTCCTTGTCCTTGTAGCTGCCTTGGGCAAATTGCTTGGGGTACTCCTGCTACCCTCATCATAGCTGCTAGAGGGACTAGTGCCCCCACTCATGTTCACCTGCTCTTCTGACTTGTTCTGGCTATCACTCTGATCAAACATTCTGGCAAAGCAAACTGACAGCTGACCCTGTGAATAGTTATAGATGAGATAGAGTGGATGAGCATCACAAAGTGCAGAGTTTTTGCAAAACAAATGAGTCAAAAACTTAGTTTTAGTTTTCCACAGAAAGCATTTCAGAGCTACCGATTTGTTAAACTCGGTGACACCGAAGCAACTTTTGGAGTCTAAACTAGTGAAATTGGTCAGACCGAGACACAGTTCGGTGACTCCGCTAGGGTTTCACTGAGAGTTGAACTCGGTCACACCGATTTGCAACTTTCGGTCAGACCGAAAAGTGCAAGTGCAATGGCCTAAGCCAAATCGGTGAGACCGATTTCCACAACTCGGTCAGTCCGAGATGAGTTTGGCGGAAACCTAACCCTAAATTTCCGAATCAAATCTAATCTAAGGAATGTTCTTGCTGGACAGGATGATCTCAAATGTGGTAAAGAACACGGCATTTGCTTTCTGCTAAGAATCGGAGTATGGAACAACACAAAGTTTCGAACTCATACCCTAGTTCGGCGGTGAGTTCGCTACGGCGGCAACGGCGGGGTTGATTTCTGTTGACGGCGATGGAGACTAGCGGCGGGAGGTCGCTGGCGACAAGAGGATGATCCGGAGACCCGAGGCGGCAGAGCAGGACAAGCGCGGGCTGAGAGGTTTTGGCGAAATTTCCAAAATTTGACCCGTCGGTATATATATCCTGACCCTGTCGGTGTGACCGAGTGGAACAACTCGGTGGCACCGAGATGTAGAATCGCAAGCGATTACTGCAACTCGGTGTGACCAAAATGTTCTAATCGGTTGCACCGAGATTGAAAACCTAGATCAACTCAGTGAACTCGGTTAGACCAAAAAGGATGAATCGGTCGAACCGAAATGCACAGAGAGGTTTTGGAAGTTTAAGTCTATGACGAATCGGGGACTCCGAGTGCTCCTCACACAGAGTGTTCGAATCTGACTTGATCAAACTTTGTGATGTAGCATGAATAGAGTTTGAGACGAGAAAAGCATAGATAGCTAGAGGAGGTTCTTAGGCATTCTTGTCCATCCATTTGGCAAAAGAAAAAGAGCCAAACAATCAAAGCAACAAATGGATGTCCTCGAATGAGTAAAATATGCAATCAACATGCTCACACAATAAAATGGCAAATGAAATATGTGACAAAGCATGCACAAACACTCTAGCATCTATCAAGCAATTGGCGATGACTAGGTCATCTATATATGAGTATATCGACTTAAGAGTCAAATGAGAACATTTGATCATAGGTCATACTCATCATTTAAGCGCAAGTGGGGTTACCACTTTTACATAAAGCATTGTTGTGTTCACACCATTAGAGTTGCTTTAGCTCAATTCTTAGAGTAAAGTTCCCCCTAGATGTGATATCCCCCCTAAGAGGGATGATCTAACCTTGGGTTTTGTCGATGATGACTTCATGTAGATGTTGAAGATGTGGACGCTCAATGTTGATGTAGATCATTCGGAGCAATCCATTGGAGTGAGTTACACTTTCAATACCTACATGGGTTAGTCCCACAAGGAACAAACAAAGATATCCATGGACATAGAATGAAGCTCATACATGATGATGTCCATGGAATCATTGGGTTACCTTGTCCCTTGTCTTACCAACAAGAGGGTTTGTGACTCCTTGAACTAGTGCAAGATGTGGAAGTTGTTTGCACTTGTCCTTGCCAAGATGATATGAGTGAAGTATGTTGGCGAAGTCACCCTCAAGAACTCTCTAGTTCTTCTTCTTCGGGATCCACATCAACTTGATGGGAATCCTTGGAGTTGTAGTCGTACTTGATGAAGTAGAACTTGATGTAGTCTTGGGAACCCACTTGACCAAGGCCTTGGGAGCTTCTTCAAATGCATCAATCTCTTCTTGAAGCTTGTCCTTGCCTTTTTTGCTTGTGGTCTTGTGGTGGAAGATCATCTTGAGCTTGTGTCCCTTGGAAAGAGGTAGGATCATACTTCTCTTGTTGAGGAACAAACTTCATCTTGGGGTATTGATCTTCTTCCCACTCAACTCCATTGGCATTGAACTTTCGTTCAAAACCAATACCTTGATTCTTCCGGTGCCTTCCTTGCTTGCGTACAATTTCCTCAAATTGTTTACTTCCGGCAAGGCTCTTGTAAACACCTTTCTCTATGATTCCCTTCAATAAGCTATTTTCTTGCTCAAGTGTAACTTGGCTAAGAGAATCAATAGTGGAATCAAGAGAACTACTAGAAGCAACAATATTGGATTTAGCATGATTATTTTTACTGCTAGAAGAAGAATCTTTCTTACTCTTGTTGCTAGATTTTACTTGTGGCATGTAAGTAGACAAGAGTAAACGCTTGGCAATGTAAGAAGAACTTTTGTTGCGAAGTTCATCATTGATTGCTTTTAAGAACCCATGCTCTTGCTCAAGGTTGAGCTTTTCAAAGTGTAGCTTCTCATGAGTCTTTAAAAGTTTTCGATGATCTTCCAAGGTAGTTTCATGAGCTAACTTAAGAGTGTTTAGTTCTTTAGTTAGACACTCAATCTCCTTCTTATCATCATCATTCATTTTATCTTGATTAGCATGATTAATAGCAATTTCATCATAGTTTTCATCACTAGAGTTGTCAACAAGTAAATCATCATCACCTAGCAAATCATCTTCATCACTATTGAAATCAACATACTCGGGGTGTGATACCTTTGGGCCTTTAGCCATGAAGCATCTTCCAATTCCTTCATTTGGTGAGTCAAATATGTCATAGGAGTTGGTTGTCACAAGTGCTAGACCGGCAACACCTTCATCTTGAGTATATTCGGAGTCGGAGTGATAACTTCTTTCGGAGTGTTGGTCGGAGTTGAAGCCGGATACCCATTCACCAAGGTGAGCTTGATGTCTTCGTTTTGTGTAGCTCTTTGATGATTTGTCCTTCCTTTCCGAATCCTTGCTTCTCCGAGAGGTTCTTCGTTCATAACAATCATCTCTACTCCTTCTCTCTCTTGGAGGTGATTCTTCTCTTCTACTTCTTCTTTTGGGTGAATCTTCTCTTCTTTTGTAGGGGGCTGTACACTCATTGGAGTAGTGTCCGGGTCTTCCACAATTGTAGCAATTACGCTCACGACTCGAAGATCTTTTGTCATTGTAGGACCTTGACTTGGAACTTCTTTCTTTGCTTCTACTCTTGTAGAACTTGTTGAAATTCTTCACCATTAGGCTCAATTCTTCATTGAAGGTTTGTTTCTCACTTGACGATGTAGGAGCATCACATGAGGCTTTGTAAGCACTGATACGTCTCCATCGTATCTACTTTTCCAAACACTTTTACCCTTGTTTTGGACTCTAACTTGCATGATTTGAATGGAACTAACCCGGACTGACGCTGTTTTCAGCAGAATTGCCATGGTGTTATTTTTGTGCAGAAATAAAAGTTCTCGGAATGACCTGAAACTTCACGGAGATTATTTTTGGAAATAATAAAAAATACTGGCGAAAGAATCAAGGCCAGGGGGCCCACACCCTGTCCACGAGGGTGGGGGCGCGCCTACCCCCCCCCCGGGTGCGCCCCCCTGTCTCGTGGGCCCCCTGGTGCTCCATCGACCTCAACTCCAACTCTATATATTCACGTTCGGGGAGAAAAAAAATCAGAGAGAAGGATTCATCACGTTTTACGATACGAAGCCGCCGCCAAGCCCTAATCTCTCTCGGGAGGGCTGATCTGGAGTCCGTTCGGGGCTCCGGAGAGGGGAATCCATCGCCGTCGTCATCATCAACCTTCCTCCATCACCAATTTCATGATGCTTACCACCGTGCGTGAGTAATTCCATTGTAGGCTTGCTGGATGGTGATGGGTTGGATGAGATTTATCATGTAATCGAGTTAGTTTTGTTAGGGTTTGATCCCTAGTATCCACTATGTTCTGAGATTGATGTTGATATGACTTTGCTATGCTTAATGCTTGTCACTAGGGCCCGAGTGCCATGATTTCAGATCTGAACCTATTATGTTTTCATGAATATATGTGAGTTCTTGATCCTATCTTGCAAGTCTATAGTCACCTACTATGTGTTATGATCCGGCAACCCCGAAGTGACAATAATCGGGACCACTCCCGGTGATGACCGTAGTTTGAGGAGTTCATGTATTCACTTTGTGTTAATGCTTTGGTCCGGTACTCTATTAAAAGGAGGCCTTAATATCCCTTAGTTTCCAATAGGACCCCGCTGCCACGGGAGGGTAGGACAAAAGATGTCATGCAAGTTCTTTCCCATAAGCACGTATGACTATATTCGGAATACATGCCTACATTACATTGATGAATTGGAGCTAGTTCTGTGTCACCCTATGTTATAACTATTGTATGAATAATCGCATCCGGCATAATCATCCATCACCGATCCAATGCCTACGAGCTTTTCACATATTGCTCTTCGCTTAGTTACTTTACCGTTGCCACTGTTACAATTACTACAAAACTGCTATCGTTACTTTTGCCACTGTTACCGTTACTTCCATACTACTTTGCTACTAAACACTTTGCTGTAGATATTAAGTTATCCAGGTGTGGTTGAATTGACAACTCAGCTGCTAATACTTGAGAATATTCTTTGGCTCCCCTTGTGTCGAATCAATAAATTTGGGTTGAATACTCTACCCTCGAAAACTGTTGTGATCCGCTATACTTGTGGGTTATCAAGACTATTTTCTGGCGCCGTTGCCGGGGATCATAGCTCTATTCTTTGAGTCACTTGGGATTTATATCTGCTGGTCACTATGAGGAACTTGAAAGACGAAAGAACTAAGATTTTTCCCTCAACTACGAGGGGAGGTAAGGAACTACCATCTAGCTCTGCACTTGATTCACCTTCTGTTTTAAGTAAGCTTGCGACACCTAAACCTGCTTCTGCTATTAATTCTGATATGTCGCATGTTATTGATGATGCCACTTCTTCTATGCATGATACTTATGATGAAACTACTTCTATGCTTGATAATACTGTGCCACTAGGTGAATTTCTGGATGAACAACTTGCTAGGGCTAGAGAGAATGAAATAATTGAAACTGATAATATTGATGAAAGTGATGATGAAGATTCTCCCCCTAGATATGAATTTCCTGTTGTGCCTGAGGGTTATGTTATGGATGAAGAAACTGCTAGAGACTTTCTTGCTTGCAATGATAGGAGTGATCTTAAGAAATTATTAGTTAAGCTGAAAGAAAAATCTCTGAATGCTAGAATGAAATATGATCCTGCTTATGCTACTTCACCTATCTTTGTTACTGATAAGGATTATGATTTCTCTGTCGATCCTGAGATAATTACTCTGGTTGAATCTGATCCTTTCTATGGCTATGAATCTGAAACTGTTGTGGCACATCTTACTAAATTAAATGATATAGCTACCCTATTCACTAATGATGAGAAAACTCGCTACTATTATATCCTTAAATTATTTCCATTCTCATTAAAGGGTGATGCTAAGACATGGTTTAATTCTCTTGATCCTGGTTGTGTGCGTAGTCCCCAGGATATGATTTATTACTTCTCTGCTAAATATTTCCCCGCTCATAAGAAACAAGCTGCCTTAAGGGAAATATACAATTTTGTGCAAATTGAAGAAGAGAGTCTCCCACAAGCTTGGGGGAGGCTTCTCCAATTACTTAATGCTTTGCCTGATCATCCTCTCAAGAAAAATGAAATACTTGATATCTTTTATAATGGACTAACCGATGCTTCCAGAGACCACCTGGATAGTTGTGCTGGTTGTGTTTTCAGGGAAAGAACTGTTGATCAAGCTGAAATTCTATTGAATAATATGTTGATGAAAGAAAACAATTGGACACTCCCTGAACCAACTCCTAAGCCAACTCTGAAGAAAAGGGGTATTCTATTTCTCAGTCCTGAAGATATGCAAGAGGCAAAGAAATCTATGAAAGAAAAAGGTATTAAAGCTGATGATGTTAAGAATTTACCTCCTATTGAAGAAATACATGGTCTTAATTTCCCACCTATCGAAGAAATACATGGTCTTGATAACCCGACACAGGTAGTAAAGGTAAATTCTCTCTATAGATATGATAAAGCTGAAATCCCGCCTACTAAGTTTGCTAGCCAATGCTTAGATGAGTTTGATAATTTTATGGTTAAGCAAGAAGATTTCAATGCTTATTTTGGTAGACAATTAAAACGTAATGCTTATATGATTGAACAGTTGAGTGATTATATGTCTAGAGTTAAAGGTGAACTTAAACTCATTAGTAAACATGCTTCTATGGTTACCACTCAAGTTGAACAAGTACTTAAAGCTCAGAATGACTTGCTCAATGAATTAAATAATAAGAAAAATGATAATGCTGCTAGAGTTATGACTAGAGGGGGTAAAATGACTCAGGAACCTTTGCATCCCGAGGGCCACCCTAAGAGAATTGAGCAAGATTCTCAGAGAACTAATGTTGATGCACCTAGTCCTTCTAAAAAGAAGAAGAAAAAGAAAAATGATAGGACCTTGCATGCTTCTAGTAAACCTGTTGATGACACACCTGAGAATCCCAATGATATTTCTATTTCTGATGCTGAAACACAATCTGATGATGAACATGAACCTAGTGATAATGTTAATAATGATGTTCATGTTGATGCTCAACATAGTAATAACAATGATGTAGAAATTGAACCTGCTGTTGATCTTGATAACCCACAATCAAAGAATCAATGTTATGATAAGAGAGACTTTGTTGCTAGGAAGCACGGTAAAGAAAGAGAACCATGGGTTCAGAAACCCATGCCGTTTCCTCCTAAACCATCCAAGAAAAAGGATGATGAGGATTTTGAGCGCTTTGCTGAAATGATTAGACCTATCTTTTTGCGTATGCGTTTGACTGATATGCTTAAAATGAATCCTTATGCTAAGTACATGAAAGATATTGTCACAAATAAAAGAAAGATACCGGAAGCTGAAATTTCCACCATGCTTGCTAATTATACTTTTAAAGGTGGAATACCTAAGAAACTTGGAGATCCAGGAGTACCAACTATACCTTGCTCCATTAAAAGAAACTATGTTAGAACTGCTTTATGTGATCTTGGAGCCGGTGTTAGTGTTATGCCTCTCTCTTTATACCGTAGACTTGATTTGAATAAGTTGACACCTACTGAAATATCTTTGCAAATGGCCGATAAATCAACTGCTATACCTGTCGGTATTTGTGAGGATGTACCTGTTGTGGTTGCAAATGTTACTATTTTAACGGACTTTGTTATTCTTGATATTCCCGAGGACGATAGTATATTGATTATCCTTGGTAGACCCTTTTTGAACACTGCAGGGGCTGTTATTGATTGCAACAAAGGCAATGTCACTTTTCATGTTAATGGTAATGAGCATACGGTACACTTTTCGAGGAAACAACCTCAAGTCCACAGTATCAATTCTATTGGAAAAATTCCAACTATTACTATTGGGGTTTTTGAATTTCCTCTTGCTATTGTCAAAAAGAGATATGATATTCTTATTATTGGGGACGTGCATATCCCCGTTGAGGTAACCTAGTGCTATTCAAAAATTCTTCGGTTTCATGCGATTCGGAATGAGTTTGTTAACAAGACCTGATCAACCTTGTTAGTGGATTCCTTTTGATGAGCATGAGATGGATGAAGTTAGAAAGCACAACTCTCTGTACCCTCCTTCTACTTTCTGTTATTTAGATTAAATAAAGCAAAAATAGTATTTTCTGTCTGTTTTCTGATTTATCCGTGCAAAAAAAATACCCAAAAAATAAAAGTTCTCCAAATGCCCCGAAATTGAAATATGATTTTTTCTAGAATATTTGAGAATATCTGGCACTGAGAACACAGCAGGGGGAGCAAGCACCTGTCCACGAGGGTCCATGGCGCGCCCACCCCCCTGGGCACGCCCCCTGCCTCGTGGGCCCCTGGTGGGGCCCCTCCACTTATTCCTGCACCCACACACTTCTTCTTCCTCCCAAAAAAAATCACCAGCCAGCTCAAGCACGAGTTCTAGCTCATCTTGCTGCCATTTTCGATCTCCTAGCCCAAAGCTCCACTCACAAAACTGCTTTGGGGGATTGTTCTTTGGTATGTGACTCCTCCAATGGTCCAATTAGTTTTTGTTCTAGTGCTTTATTTATTGCAAATTTTTGCTGCTTAGGTAACCCTGTTCTTGAGCTTGCATGTCAAATTTATTTGGTCCCAAGTAGTGCTAATGCATGATATAGTCTCTAGGCACTTGTGGGAGTAGTTGCTATCAATTTTGTTGAGTTTGGTTCACTTTTATTTGAAGTTACTAAAAATTTCAGAAATTTTTCAGAGGAAGAAATATGTTTAGGAAGATGTACCAAGGTGGTTCTTCAAGGAAGCAAGGACCCAGACCTGCAATACGTGAGCCGGACCGTGAACCACCAAGAGAAGCTCAAGTGCGGCCCTGTGAATGGCCGTCAGAAAACTTCATGGTCCGAGCAGGAATTAAGGAGGAATTTGAGGCATATGTGCGTAACGCTGATTTGGAGGGCTTCGTGTCAGATAAGTGCCTCCAACACTATTACCTTACTGATTCCTTTGTGAGAAGATTTAGATTTTCATCATCACGCAACTCTCACACGGTCCTGTTTGATCTTTATGATAAATCCTATACCATGGACCTAGAGGATTTTACTACTGCTTGTAAACTGCCGCAGTGGGGTAGTGCTAGTGAACCCCGCAAATCTGAGTTTAGAGATTTTCTTGCTAGTATCACAGTGGGGGAATCTAGAGAAATAACACAAGCTACCATAGGGAGCATTCATTTTCCTGCTATACATTATTTTGCTCTCTTCACAGGTAGATGCATAAATGGTAAGGATGAAGCTTGCCACATGTGTGTTCCTGATCTCAGCGTTCTCAGGAGTGCTGTGTTAGGAGATAAACAATATAACTTGGGGGCTATTGTTGCGCGTAGGTTGCATAATAACAGTATAAATGGAGATTTGTTTGGTGGAATTTATGCAACCCGCTTAGCTAATTATCTTGAGATACCTATTCGTGATTATGATATGGAATTGCCTCCTGCTTGTCTAGATTTTAATGCCATGGTTCGCCATCAGTTTGTTGAGAGGATTGAACAGCCTCTCCAGTACCGACTAATCTTTGACATGCGTCACGCTGTCAATATTGTTCTCCCTGCTCCTACTCTCTTTGACTTTCAGGCAAAGGGGAGATATGTCATAACCAGGGAGGAGGCAAATGAGTACGAGAGGAGGACGAGGGCAGCTCGCCTCCAAGCTGCAGCCCACGATGCAATAGCCGCTGCATCTCAGTATGACCCCAGTTACAACTTCGGATATCCGCCAGGCCAGCCGTGGCCATAGACCAACTTAGGCCAAAAGCCTAAGCTTGGGGGAGTACGTATTTCTCACCGACATTACATTTATGTTCACACACTCAAGCTAGTTGTCGGTGCTCATACTTTTTCATTTTATTATCCATGCTAGTTTATTCTCTTTTCTTGCTTTCTTCTTGTGTGTTTGAAAAGCCTTAAGAAAAACAAAAAAATAAAATTAGTTGTAGCTTTTAGCTAGTTTACTTTTTACGCTTGTAGTAGTAGTAATTAAAAGAAAACCCAAAAAGATTTCTTGTTCTTCTTTTGCTTGTTGGGAGCTTTCCCGTGTAAATAGTTTTATTTCTTTTCTTTTCCTTGGGGGTCAAGAGGGGGAGACCATTATGAAAATATTGAAGTGGCTCTTATATGCATTATTGTTGATTTAACCAAGAGCCCATATTGCCTTGTCTTCTCCTGTTTATTGAATGCTTGCAGATTCCAGCTTAGTCCAAAGCACGTGCACTATTATTATTATCATCGTTCGGTCGTGCAAGTGAAAGGCAATTATGACGATATATGATGGACTGATTGAGATGAGAGAAGCTGGTATGAACTCTACCTCTCTTGTTTTTGTAAATATGATTAGTTCATCGTTCCTGATTCAGCCTATTATGAATAAACATATTTGCAATGACAATTAGAGATTATAGTTGCTTATGCCATGCTTAATTAGCTAGGAGTTTATAATGGTTTACCTTGCATGCCAACATGCTATTAAAATGGTTGTGGTGTGGTATAGTAGGGTGGTATCCTCCTTTGAATGATTCGAGTGGCTTGACTTGGCACATGTTCACGCATGTAGTTGAAACAAAATCAACATAGCCTCTATGATATTTATGTTCATGGTGGATTATATCCTACTCATGCTTGCACTCAATGTTTATTAATTTTAATGCATGTTCATGACTGTTGTCGCTCTCTAGCTGGTCGCTTCCCAGTCTTTTGCTAGCCTTCACTTGTACTAAGCGGGAATACTGCTTGTGCATCCAATCCCTTAAACCCCAAAGTTATTCCATATGAGTCCACCATACCTTCCTATATGCGGTATCTACCTGCCGTTCCAAGTAAATTTGTATGTGCCAAACTCTAAACCTTCAAATGAAATTCTGTTTTGTATGCTCGAATAGCTCATGTATCAACTAGGGTTGTCTGTATCTTCCATGTTAGGCAGGTTATTCTCAAGAGGAGTGGACTCCGCTCCTCACTCACGAGAAAATGGCTGGTCACCGGGATGCCCAGTCCCATGCTATAAGCAAATCAAATCGAAATAATTGCAAACAAAACTCCCCCAGGGCTGTTGCTAGTTGGAGGCACTCGTTGTTTCGAGCAAGCCATGGATTGATGCTTGTTGGTGGGGGGGGGGGGGGGGGGGGGGGGGGGGGGGGGGGGGGGGGGGGGGGGGGGGGGGGGGGGGGGGGGGGGGGGGGGGGGGGGGGGGGGGGGGGGGGGGGGGGGGGGGGGGGGGGGGGGGGGGGGGGGGGGGGGGGGGGGGGGGGGGGGGGGGGGGGGGGGGGGGGGGGGGGGGGGGGGGGGGGGGGGGGGGGGGGGGGGGGGGGGGGGGGGGGGGGGGGGGGGGGGGGGGGGGGGGGGGGGGGGGGGGGGGGGGGGGGGGGGGGGGGGGGGGGGGGGGGGGGGGGGGGGGGGGGGGGGGGGGGGGGGGGGGGGGGGGGGGGGGGGGGGGGGGGGGGGGGGGGGGGGGGGGGGGGGGGGGGGGGGGGGGGGGGGGGGGGGGGGGGGGGGGGGGGGGGGGGGGGGGGGGGGGGGGGGGGGGGGGGGGGGGGGGGGGGGGGGGGGGGGGGGGGGGGGGGGGGGGGGGGGGGGGGGGGGGGGGGGGGGGGGGGGGGGGGGGGGGGGGGGGGGGGGGGGGGGGGGGGGGGGGGGGGGGGGGGGGGGGGGGGGGGGGGGGGGGGGGGGGGGGGGGGGGGGGGGGGGGGGGGGGGGGGGGGGGGGGGGGGGGGGGGGGGGGGGGGGGGGGGGGGGGGGGGGGGGGGGGGGGGGGGGGGGGGGGGGGGGGGGGGGGGGGGGGGGGGGGGGGGGGGGGGGGGGGGGGGGGGGGGGGGGGGGGGGGGGGGGGGGGGGGGGGGGGGGGGGGGGGGGGGGGGGGGGGGGGGGGGGGGGGGGGGGGGGGGGGGGGGGGGGGGGGGGGGGGGGGGGGGGGGGGGGGGGGGGGGGGGGGGGGGGGGGGGGGGGGGGGGGGGGGGGGGGGGGGGGGGGGGGGGGGGGGGGGGGGGGGGGGGGGGGGGGGGGGGGGGGGGGGGGGGGGGGGGGGGGGGGGGGGGGGGGGGGGGGGGGGGGGGGGGGGGGGGGGGGGGGGGGGGGGGGGGGGGGGGGGGGGGGGGGGGGGGGGGGGGGGGGGGGGGGGGGGGGGGGGGGGGGGGGGGGGGGGGGGGGGGGGGGGGGGGGGGGGGGGGGGGGGGGGGGGGGGGGGGGGGGGGGGGGGGGGGGGGGGGGGGGGGGGGGGGGGGGGGGGGGGGGGGGGGGGGGGGGGGGGGGGGGGGGGGGGGGGGGGGGGGGGGGGGGGGGGGGGGGGGGGGGGGGGGGGGGGGGGGGGGGGGGGGGGGGGGGGGGGGGGGGGGGGGGGGGGGGGGGGGGGGGGGGGGGGGGGGGGGGGGGGGGGGGGGGGGGGGGGGGGGGGGGGGGGGGGGGGGGGGGGGGGGGGGGGGGGGGGGGGGGGGGGGGGGGGGGGGGGGGGGGGGGGGGGGGGGGGGGGGGGGGGGGGGGGGGGGGGGGGGGGGGGGGGGGGGGGGGGGGGGGGGGGGGGGGGGGGGGGGGGGGGGGGGGGGGGGGGGGGGGGGGGGGGGGGGGGGGGGGGGGGGGGGGGGGGTTTGCTACTAAACACTTTGCTGCAGATATTAAGTTATCCAGGTGTGGTTGAATTGACAACTCAGCTGCTAATACTTGAGAATATTCTTTGGCTCCCCTTGTGTCAAATCAATAAATTTGGGTTGAATACTGTACCCTTGAAAACTGTTGCGATCCCCTATACTTGTGGGTTATCAAGCACCACTAGACTTGTTGTGAAGCTCTTCTTTATCCTTGAGTGACATCTCATGAGCAACAATTCTTCCAATGACTTCCGTTGGCTTGAGATCTTTGTAATTGGGCATCATTTGGATCAATGTGCACACGGTATCATATTTTCCATCCAAGGCTCTTAGGATCTTCTTGATGATGAATCTATCGGTCATCTCTTCACTTCCTAAGCCGGCAATCTCATTTGTGATGAGAGTAAGCCTAGAGTACATTTCAGCGACACCTTCACCATCCTTCATTTTGAACTTGTCAAATTGACTTTGAAGCACATCCAATTTGGATTCCTTGACGGAGTCGGTACCCTCGTGCATATCAATCAAAGTATCCCAAATTTCCTTTGCATTCTTAAGACGGCTGATTTTGTTGAATTCTTCGGGGCACAATCCGTTGAAGAGGATATCGCAAGCTTGAGCATTGTATTGCAACATCTTCAACTCTTTCGCGGTAGCTTCACGGTTCGGTTCTCTCCCATCAAAGAATTCACCTTGCAAGCCAATACACACAATAGCCCAAACGGCGGGGTTATGTCCAAGAATATGCATTTTCATCTTATGCTTCCAACTAGTAAAATTAGTACCATCAAAGTAAGGACCTCTACGGTGGTAATTTCCCTCGCTAGACGCCATACTCTCCTAGGTTGTGAAACCAAGGCTATGATCACCAAAAGCTATGGAAATCAAGGCAAATGGAGACCAAAGCTCTGATACCACTTGTAGGATCGAAAGTATGTCTAGAAGGGGGGATTAGACTACTTGACCAAATAAAAATCTATCCTTTTTCCAATTTTAAGTCTTGACAGATTTTAGCAACTTAGCACAAGTCAAGCAATCAACCTACACATGCAAGTCTAAGAGTATAGCAGCGGAATGTAGAAACATTGCACATGAAGGTAAAGGGAGGAGATTGGAGGGAGCAAACGCAATGTAGACGCGGAGATTTTTTCTGTGGTTCCGATAGGTGGTGCTATTGTACATCCACGTTGATGGAGACTTCAACCCACGAAGGGTAACGGCTGCGCGAGTCCACGGAGGGCTCCACCCACGAAGGGTCCATGAAGAAGCAGCCTTGTCTATCCCACCATGGCCATCGCCCACGAAGGACTTGCCTCACTAGGGTAGATCTTCATGAAGTAGGCGATCTACTTGCCCGTACAAACTCCTTGGTTCAACTCCACAATCTTGACGGAGGCTCCCAAGTGACACCTAACTAATCTAGGAGACACCACTCTCCAAAAGGTAATAGATGGTGTGTTGATGATGAACTCCTTGCTCTTGTGCTTCAAATGATAGTCTCCCCAACACTCAACTCTCCCTCACAGATTTGGATTTGGTGGAAAGATGATTTGAGTGGAAAGCAACTTGGGGAAGGCTAGAGATCAATATTCTTGTGGTTGGAATGGAATATCTTGGTCTCAACACATGAGTAGGTGGTTCTCTCTCAGAAAATGTATGCTGGAAGTGTAGGCACGTTCTGATGGATCTCTCCATGAATGAAGAGTGGGTGGATGGGTATATATAGCCTCCACACAAAATCTAACCGTTACACACAATTTACCAAACTCGGTGAGACCGAATCATGAAACTCGGTCAGACCGATTTAGTTCAAAATGTGAATGTTAGGCTTTTCGGTGGGACCGACATGTCAACTCGGTGGGACCGATTTCATTAGGGTTAGGGCATAATGTAATCTCGGTGAGACCGATCACATAAACTCGGTAGGACCGATTTCTGTAATAGGCAAACAGAGAGTTGGTCAGGCAAACTCGGTGGGACCGAATCGCTTATTTCGGTGAGACCGAAACATTACGAAAGGGAAACAGAGAGTTTGCAATCCCATCTCGGTGAGACCGAACTGACTAGGGTTTCTGGCAGTGGCTATGTCAAATGAACTCGGTGGCGCCGGATAGATCAAAGTGGTGGGGCTGAGTTTGACTTTTGGTTTGGGACATATGTGGATATGAGAAAGTGGTTGAGGGCTTTTGGAGCATATCACTAAGAATTTTGAGCAAGCAAGCCATTAAGCAACACCTCATCCCCTTTTAATAGTATTGGCTTTTCCTATGGACTCAATGTGATCTTGGATCACTAAAATGAAAATGTAGAGTCTTGAGCTTGAGCCAATATGTGTCCTTAGCATTTTGAGGGTCCACATTCCTAGTCCATGCCATGCCAATCATTGAACTTTCTGAAATAATCATCTTGAAAGAGCATTAGTTCAATGAGCTATATGTTGTTATGAATTACCAAAACCACCCAGGGATAGTTGCACTTTCATAGATGCATGCTGGATAGCGGTCGATTGGTGGAGTAATAGTAGTAGATGCAGGCAGCAGTTGGTCTACTTGTCACGGACGTGATGCCTATATACATGATCATTGCCATGAATGCGTCATAACTATGCGCTTTTCTATCAATTACCCAACAGTAATTTGTTTACCCACCGTATGCTATGTGTTCAGAAAGAAGCCTCTAGTGAAAACTATGGCCCCCGGGTCTACTTTTATCATATTATTTAAACCAAAATACCTTGCTGCAATTTTATACATTTGATTTTACTTTTATTTTTATCTATCTATCTATCTATCTATCTATCTATCTATCTTTATATTAATTAATCCTTGCAAATAATGAGTTCAAGGGGATTGACAACCCTCTTGCCCGCGTTGGGTGAAAGTATTTGCTTTTGTGTGTGTAGGTGCTGAAGACGAGAATTTGCGTGGTTCTCCTATTGGTTCGATAACCTTGGTTCTCACTGAGGGAAATACTTATCTCTACTATACTGCTTCACCCCTCCTCTTTAGGGAAAATCCCAACGCAGCTTACAAGTAGCAGAACCCACCCCAACCCCCAGGAGAAGGAGCGGGTATGCTTTGTCCCCTTTCTTATTAGGGGTTTGGGGTCTCCAATTCGTCCCTTCTTGCGGGGACTCTTGCATTTTTGCAGCCTCCAATTGCGTCATTTATCCCGAATTCAATCCTTCACACAGCGTATTTCATCACTCTATATGAGGCCTTCCTCGGATGCTCGCTGCACTTCGGCGTGTGGCGTAGATACTTCTGCATTCAATTGGGTTCAAGGGGCGACATATTGTCAGATTGCTGGGGTGCTGTCATCTGCCGGTTGCCCGGATCCGGGTACCATGACGGTTTTCCGGAGGAAACCACCGAGGACTTAGCAAGAGGGATGAGGGAGCACATCCACCCTACCAAACAACTGAACAAGGGTTGAAAAAGAAATATGTGAGATGATGCACACTACTATACACACCATGAGAAATAGTCCCTCCGTACGCCTGTATTAGCCCTCTTATTTTAGGCAAAACTTTGACCATAAATTTAATTAAGAAAATAAGAAATATATATCACAAAAATATACTGCAGGGAACCTGTTTCGAATACAAATCCAGTAGTATCTTTTTGTAGCATGTATTTTATATTCTGTTTGTTGTATGGATCATCAGAATTTGATCCCAAACATGAGGGGTCCAGTAAACCGAAGGGAGTAAGCACTTAGAGCCTCTTCAACAAGTTCAATAAAATAAGGATCAACAAATACCTTAGGCACTATTTTTGGAGAAAATATGGATCTGAAGAGGCTGGTAAAGCCATGATCTCTTGGGAGACAGTCTGCAGGCCAAAATCCCATGGAGGATTGGGAGTGATGGACATCCAAATGCACAATAAAGCTCTGTTAACAAAGAACTTGCACAAGTTTTTCAACAAATAGAATCTGCCTTGGGTCAAATTGCTATGGGAAACATATTATTCTAATGCTCCACCAAAGGATATATTGGAGGGATCCTTTTGGTGGAAAGCCCATCTGAAGCTGATACCACTGTTCAAAGAATCAACACGTTGTGCACTTGGCACTAGAGACACCACACTATTTTGGACAGACAAATGGCAAGATAGAATCCTTGCCGAGCAATACCCTGAATTACACTCTTTTGCAATCAATGATCAATGCTCCGTGGCCCATGTGAAGCAATCTATTGATCTGATGGAGCAGTTCCACACCCCCATTTCTGCCATTGCCTTCCATCAACTGAATGAGCTAATCCCAGTATTACAACAACTTGGGAGCTCTGCTAATAGATGGACCTATGTGTGGAGATCTGATAAATTCTCAGTTAATAGAATGTATAAACAAATGATGGGTCTTCCTTAGGAAAATCAGTTGTTCAGAGAATTGTGGAAAGCAGCAAGCAGACTCGGGCATAAAATATTCTTTTGGCTGCTACTCTATGACAGAATCAGCACTAGAAGCCTACTCAAAAGGAAAAACTTCTTGCTTTAGAGCTATGAGTGTGCTCTCTGTCATGAGCATGTTGAAGAAACAACACTCCACCTCCTTTGGGACAGCTAGTTTGCACTCTCATGTTGGGATCTCATTGCCCCAAATAGACATAGAGGAATGCCTGTTTTTGATGGAATTAACTTCCTTGAGCAAGCCTTCCCCTCACAGATTGCCATGGATATTATTATAATGGGATGCTGGAACATATGGATGCAGAGAAATGGAAAGATCTTCAATAATATTTCTCCAAGTCTGGATTCTTGGAAGCAAGGCTTACATCATGATCTATCGCTTGTCAAGCATCGAACCAAAAGGAAGAACATTGCCTGCCTGGAGCAATGGATGAATTTCAACCCGCCTTAGACCTTTTCAGTTAACATAATCCTCATGTTAGAGAAAACTAGTGTTGGATAGATCTTTGAGAACTTTTTTTTTACCTTTTCTTTGATTGTACATATTCACTTTTATTAATGAAAATTACCGTAGAACTACAGTTTAGTTTCGGGGGTAAAAAAACAAGCTCAATAAAAAACTTCTCCTAAAATTGCTTTTACTGGGTGTCCATATAATTCATGGGAGGTTTCCGTGAGGTGCTTTAGCAAGTCCCGTAAAAACTTCCTTTGAAAGTGTTTTTTTAGCAGTGGCGCGACGACTACGAACAATTGGCGACGACGGCAAGCGGGTGGGTGGGCGACGTGACGACAATGGTCGTCGTCGTCGTCTTCATTTGTGGCGGAAGACTCCGCTGATGGCATGCTGATGTGACATTTCTATAGAAAGGTTTACGGAAAGAGGCCATCTTTCCCACGGTGAGAGGGGAAGTTGAGCTGATTATACGGGTCACTACAAAATTTATATCGTTTAACGAAACTGGTTAGACATTTGTTTGGCCCAACTTTGCTGATGCTCTCTCTTATTCGTCTAGGCCCCTCTACGCGGCCTTGTTGATCGTGTTCACCCGTATGCCGCTTCCCTGCTGCTCATTTCCGTATACCGCTCCCATCTCACACAACCCCCTTAAACCCCAGAAGCCTCCATCCGCGGCGCCCCCAACGAAAACCCTAGCCCGCCATGGCCCTCGCGCTCCGCCTCCGTCGGGCCCTCGCCGCCGCCTCCACCTCCGCATCCCTCCTCCGTCCGACTGCCTCCGCCGCGGCATCCCCCCATCGGGCCCCCCTCCTCGCCCCTTTCGTCGCGCCGCTGCCGCGCCCGTTCCTCCCCGGGGGCGCAGCCGGCTTCCGGTCGACGGCGGCGGCAGCGGCACGGGGAAACTACGGCGGTGGGGCGGACGACGCCAAAATCGACCCCGACGAGATCCTCTTCGAGGGGTGCGACTACAACCACTGGCTCATCACCATGGAGTTCCCCGACCCCAAGCCCTCCCGCGAGGAGATGATCGAGACCTACCTGCAGACCCTCGCCAAGGTCGTCGGAAGGTATAACGAAATCCCCCTTATTTCGTTTCTCGTCAGAAATCTGTGAATCGGTCAGGAATCGGACTTGTCTTCGTGTCGAATTAGTCTTATTTCGTTTCTTGTTTAGAAATGTGTGAATCGGTCAGGAATCGGACTCATCTCGTGTCGAAGTAGTCTCAGAGGATGAGTCTGATTGCTTTCCTTTCTTGTGTCTTGTGTATGGTTGGAGTGATTGAAGGCTGCGTATGTGTGGTATTCATCTGGTTCTGATATATGGCGTGCTGTTAGTTTGATTGTCGTTCCATATTAATTTTTTATCAACAAAGGTTTATGATACTAATCTGTAGTTGCAATTGCTGGAATCATTGAGCTGATTGTTGCTTTTTCAAGTGAGTGGGTGATAACTTTGAGGGTGGCTGTCATGTTTATTTTGGTGGCTATGGATCTGAATTATGTCAACAAAGTTT
Source organism: Thinopyrum obtusiflorum (assembly GCA_036873465.1). Taxonomy (NCBI): domain Eukaryota; kingdom Viridiplantae; phylum Streptophyta; class Magnoliopsida; order Poales; family Poaceae; genus Thinopyrum; species Thinopyrum obtusiflorum. The sequence continues at coordinate 54,034 of JAAAWM010011134.1, forward strand.
GATTCTTGCGATAATGTGCATTGTTCTACTTATGACAACTAATAACGTTTGAAAATTTTCTATGCTCGATAGCTCCAGTGGTTTAGTCGTGAATGATGCAATTTTTTTGTGTTTCATCAACATTTTTTGACTTGAATAAACAAGAATTATGGAACGGAGGGAGCAGTTTGATACACTTATGTCAAGTAACATTATTCTGTTTGGAGCATTTTTGTGTGTGTGGTGATTTGAAGTATTCAAGATATTCTAAATCCACTGCTATTTATTATTTCCTGACCGTAAAGACATGCATTTTCCATAATCCAACCATACATTTAATCCTGCCTTTTTTAGTTAGGGCTCTCCGCTAAACTAGACGTGTGCCACTAGGCAGAAATATCAGAAGTAGCATCTCGAGATTGACCTCAAAACTAATATGTACTTTGTTGTTTTGCGCTGTCAGCTTTGTTGCTTTCTTCTGTATGAAATTAGAATAGTAGTTAACTGGTTATAAAGGGATATATAGAATAATTTGATTTTGGAGAATTGCAATGGTAATATTTTTCATAACGTTTTGGTAATATATAACCTAAGTCATTATGAGATCTACATCTAGTATTTTGAATGTACTTTTCAGTTCAAGGATCCCTTATCTGTCATAGTTACTGCAGTATGTTCTTATTCATTGAATTTGATGGTCACTGTTAGCGAATGGTCTGTTTCTACACCAATGAATACTGCTAGCGAATGGTTCCCTATATTTGATGGTTCTGTTTCCGCTCTTAAAAGGTTAAGTCGTTGCTCTTGCCTAGAATTTGTAAAGCTGTTGCTTATCAAATTGATGGCTCTGAAATTATCTAGTGAAGGCATGCCCTTATTTATGATGCTAATGTTTCTTCTGACTGATGTGTAAGCAATGTAATATCATTTGCAACATTTAGCTGAGCTCTTAGCTTCTTGTAGTTATGAGGAGGCTAAGAAGAGGATGTATGCTCTTAGTACAACAACATATGTTGGGTTTCAAGCTGTAATGACTGAGGAAATGTCAGAAAAGTTTCGCGGTGAGATGATGTGATATCTAGACTTATATTCTGTTTGAAATGTTTGTTATTCTATAAATTTAAGTACCTTCTTTTTTTGCATTTTGATCAGGATTGCCTGGAGTTGTTTTTATCTTGCCTGATTCATATTTATACCCAGAGACAAAGGAGTATGGAGGTTTGTTGTATTCTTGTTCATCAATTACTGTTTAGTAAGTTCATATTCCCCTGATCTTATCTGTATGTGTGAATTGGTTTCATCAGGAGACAAATACGAGAATGGTGTCATAACTCCAAGACCACCACCTGTTCAGTATAGCAAACCGTCAAGGAATGATAGAAACCGCAACTATCGTGGAAATTACGAAAACAGTCCTCCACCGCAAGGTAATTACCAGAACAGGTCGCCACCACAAGGAAACTTCCAAGGGTCCCGCCCACAGCAAGACGTAAGAGGCTACGCTCCACAGCAGAATTACGCACAAGCTGGGCAAGATGGTAGAGGTTATGGGAGGAATGATTCTGCCGACCGTCCAGGTTACAATGCGCCTGGTGGGTACCAAGGGCGTGTAAATGAAGCCGGTCAAGGTTTCCAAGATCCACAAGAGCGCAGGAGTTTCTCGCAAGGACAGGAAGGAGATCTCAGGCCTGGTGGCCCTTCAGCACCTGGAAATTATGGTCAACCGCCTGCACCTGGAAATTATGGTCAACCACCTGCACCTGGAAATTACGGTCAACCGCCTGCACCTGGAAATTACGGTCAACCACCTGCTCCTGGATCCTATGGGAAGCCATCTGGACCTCCAGCTTATGGGCAACCGTCTGGGTCGAGATATCCTGGAGGTAACCAAGGGGGTCCTGGTTATGGTGGAGACAACAGACAGGGTGCAGTGCCTGCATATGGAGGAGATAACTTGCAAGGGGTTTCTGGTCAGTATCCTAGCCCAGGTGAAGGACAACAAGGGAACTGGCAGGTATGAAAGCCTTTGTCATATGGCTTTTACTGGCACTATAGACAAGTACTCCCTCTGTAAAGAAATATAAGAGCGTTTAGATCATTAAAGTAGCAATTCAAACGCTCTTATATTTCTTTACGGAGGGAATATTTGATTGAAGATGACCAATATTGATTTCTTCTGTCCATAAAGCTTAAATTTGCACAATTTGTCCATAAAGCTGTACATTGAAGCAACCTATGAATATTACTTTATCATGCCTGTAGCGCTTGCCTACTGATGGTTTGAAGTTTGTATGTTGACTGTTACTCCCTCCGTTCCAAAATAGGTGACTCAACTTTGTATTAACTTTAGTACAAAGTTTGTTCAAAGTTGGGTCATCTATTTTGGAACGGAGGGAGTAGATTTGTAGTTTCAACATGTCTCGGAAGTGACCTAAATTTTTGGCCTTAAATTCTCATGCCCATCTGTTTGGTAAAACACTAGAGCAATGAACCTGCTAGGTCCTTAAATGTAAATGCAAGCATATACGGGGTACTATTAAATTTTGTATTAGGAAATCCTGGCGCATACATCAACCCTGAGGAATATGCCTATGCTAAATTGTGTCTGCAGTTTTGCTTATACCGTTAATCTGTGGCTAATCACTGATGATTCTTCATTTTGGTGTCGTGCAGGGTAGGCAGTAAGGACCTGATGAGAAGTAGCTTCACTTAAGAACAAGGCATTAGTTCCTCTACTTGAAATGTAGAAATTTCCACCTGTAAAATAAACAGCTGAACTACTTTATTTTGTCTTGTTGCCTGCATTCACATCAGACTTATTATTGATGTGCGTTACTATCTCTTGTAGCCATAGATTTGACGTTTGGAAAGGCTTGTGGAGTCTGGAGTGGTCTGTGCTTTTGATGGATGTTTCGTGCTTTATTTGTCGTTGAATTTGTGATGTATTCTTCCAACTTGCTAAAAGAAGTAAAATTATTGCATCTGATGGCCCTTACATTTGCAAATTGCAATATTCCTTTATCATGGCTGAGGTGATCTAACCGTTTCACCTGTGTTGGGAAACGATCGTAGGTACCATGCAGTGTCAAGCATATGCTAGCTGTGATTGTTACTCTTGGATGCTCATTGACATTCGCTAGACTTTTCCTGTTCGAGAGGTACCTTTTAGATGCTTTGGTCGATCTTAGCATTGGGCATCTCAATCCCTTAGGATGAGATCTAAAAAGAATTTTGGGGGTCAACTTTCAAGATCTACAGAATAAAATCTACTTTTCAATGGAATAGTATTGCGATACAGGACATAATGAAAAGTGCAGTAAAATATATGGTTTCTTTACGAGCATTTTACGAGCATACCTATGGACGCACCCATGCACGTCATATCCATATGAGCACACCTAAGAGACGGATAAAGATTGAGATTGATGAAGTCACCACAAATACATTACAGTCGATGAGAACGTCATTTTTCATCGAACGAACATTGCCTATAATAAATCTTGGAAAATGCAAACAACTAAACATGAAGGAACTTAACCATCGGAACTCCTTCCCCTCAACGACAACTAGGTTGAAGACCTCATCCCCTCCAGGCTCCGTCAGCCAGCTCGTGCATTCGCCTCCCCTTGCGGCAAGGGAAATCCCGGTTCCACGGCTTCGGGTATTAGATTAGGTAAGGGTTTTTTAATCCTCGTAGGGGTGACATTTGAACTGATGAGGACGCTTCATCTTCGTGTTGGTCTTCCAAATCTAATCCTCCTTGAGTCTGTCCGGGAGGACGGGCACGCTGAAGCAGTGGCGGATCCAGGGTAGGGGCGACTATGGTCGGCCGCCCCGGGTAGCCGAAATCCCGTATACGAAAATACGATTCGTTTTGTATAGATGGGTTGATACATGTGAGGGTTTGCACTGGATTGGACGGTCACACACAAGCCCAATAGCAGCCCATAGCCTCAATAGTTAGCCCGGCAGCCAGGAAACCCACCGAACACACACGTACAGGCAGTCCCAAGGAAATCCCTAGATCGAGCCAGGCAGCCAGCACCCACTGAACATACACGTACAGACATATATTGATATCCAACTTGTTCACCTGCTGTAGGCATTCTATCTGTCATGGAGTTGGACATTTTGGGCCATGGAATGGATGATTCAAGAACGGGAGTACATGTTAGTAGTTCTCTATGATGTTCATGTTAGATTTTGTGATTTTTGGTGGTTACATCACCTAGTTGTCAAGAATCTTGAACTGTTCTAAATAATTGGTTATGTTAATTTTTTAGTGCATCTAGCTTAATATTTGAATTTTATGAGATTTGGCTTAGCGGACTTGCACTTGTCAATCAAAAAATTTGTACCTCAAATGTTCCGCCCCGGCTAAGTTCAATTCCTGGATCCGCCACTGCGCTGAAGCTCCGATGTAGATTCCTGTCGTCTCCTTATGGTAGCGAGATTAGGGTTTCTCGTCGTATGTACGCGACGACGAGATCTGGTGTCAGGCGCTTCTGATGGATTATTTCTGATGGGTTAAAGGGTTCGACAACAACAATTGCGGCTCAAGGACGTTGGTCCTTAGGGGCATGTGCACGAAAATTTCTTGACTGCCATCGATTAGGTCAGAGCCTACTCTAATAGGAGAGCAGCGGCAGAGGCGCGTCGGTGACTCGTTTTTGCGATGGTAGTGGTCGTTCGATGGTCCAGACACCTCAATGTAATTTTTATGTTTGGTATGTTTTGAACATCTGGTGAACTTTTATAATAATATATGATGGACATCCATCACTCGCGTGAAAATAAAGGCCTCGCGTGGAGTTCCAGTAATCCAAAATCATCACTTAAAGAAAATTAATTTCACTTGGCTACAAATAAAATTTGGAATGATGCCAATTGCGTGACTCAGCTTAAATGTGACAAGCACCACCTGTCCTGACCCCCTCCCATGTCCACACTATAAATATCAGCTGGTGTGAGGCAGCAGGGATGTATGCCACACACAGAGCCCCAAGGAGACCCATCATCATACATACATCAGAGAAGGAATTGTATATCAAGTGTGAAGAAGAAGAAGAGGTGAAGCCTTGCATGGAGATGGAGAGCCTCCCTTCATCCGGTAGCCAAGAATGACTTGCCTATGCAATGCCTCTGCTAACTGATCCATCTCACCATCGGCTGGGAAGCCCCTGTGATGGATGCAGTGAGTGTGGCTGCATGGGTGGGTCTTCTTGGCTAGCCAGAGTGGCTCTCATCCACCATGCCAGGCCATCCCTCTTCAAGAAACAAAGAAAATCTCTCTGAAGCCACTGGCTTCGATCTCCTTTGCAGATCGAGTTCAATTTGGCAATGCGATAATCGTCTACACGTCCTGATCCCACCTTCTGAATTCTTCTTTCTTTAGGTGAGAATCAAATGATGTTTCTTCAGTTGGGCAACTCTTGGATTCAGAATTCAGATCATCATTGTGTGATCAGGGGAGAGAATGCACCGTCTTCAGCTCCGGAAATGCTCCACCATCAACTGAATCTCCCTTGTTTGGCTTGCTCTTTTCTTCCTAGAACTAGAAGCGGAGCGATGCATGGTACCAAGATTACCAGGCTACGCTGTGGCCAAGTCCCAGGTCCCAGGTAGATGGAGACAAATTTCCCTGCTTATTTCTGATGTTCTGCTGCCACCAAGTGCATGCAGGGTTTGCCAGGTATAGGCCGTGCGACAGCCGTCACCCGATCCAAGAATTGCAAGTTTCTTTCTGCCAGACCGTGCGGACACGAGGAGTTTGTGCGGCGGTGTGCATGGCCACACGTGTGCATTGAACTACAGCACACATGGACGTGGCCTCGTCCTGACGTGTGCCCTCGCCGTGAGCACGTTGCACAGAGGGTTTCGTCTCCATCTGTCCAAGTGTCATGTTCCATGCTGCGAAATAAAGATTTGTTTACGGGCGACGTAGAAACAAACAAGAATCCAGATCTTTCTATCTAGACTGCGTTTACTGTTTGATCTGTATAACACAAACTTTAAAGTATTTTAGGCGTACGTGCTGGAACACTCGCTGGAACGCTCGATTTTACAGTTTTCAGCGCTCGAGCGATGCAAAAGAGCTCATGTGGGTGCCGAGTGCAGTTACATGTGAGCTCCTCTGCACGCTGGGTGCAGCCTATATGTGAGTTTGCACGCACTATCATCTCCCCCTCGATCTTTTTCATCTTTTAATCACATAACGGTACTCCGATTCGATATAAGGTCTACATGAAAAAATACACATCGGTTCATAGTTTCATCGACCATAAATGCTTAATTTTGGAGAGGCAACTCGGGCGGAACCCCAGTACCGCCGCTGCCGACCCCCCTCCTCCACCACCTCTCCTCGCCACCACCGGCTGGCGACGGCGGGCGTAGCCCTCGTGCGGCTCCTCCCCACTTCCGCCCCTCCTCTCCCATGGCGGTCGCCGCCGTCGTCTGGTGAAGCTCCCCTGGCCGATGCTCCTTTCCGCGTCTCCCCAGGCACCTCACGCAGAGGCTGCGCGCGTCCTCGCCGCCTCTCGGCGGGCTGCTCCGGTCGACGACCTCGTCCTTGCCGGTGGCTCGATCTAAGCCCCAGTGCCTCCCCTTGCTCGATCTGTGCGGCTGGTGCACCGCCTGGCCTGTCCCTGCCTCCCCGTCGCGAATGGGGTCCCAGCTGGCCGCATTCGCGAGGCCGTTGCCGGTCTCTGGCCAGATCCGGCGGGTTCAGGTGGGCCCCACCTCGTCCCTCTGCCGTCGCCGGTCTCCTGGTGGTCGCGCTTCTGCACCAGATCTAGCGGGTTCGGATGGCCTCATCGACCGGCTCCCCGTGCTCTCTAGTTGCGGCCTCGCGCTGGCCGCGGTGCACCTCGGCCTCGCCTTGTTCTGCGTGTGGTGACCCGGTATGTTGCTGCTTCTTTGGCCCTCCGTAGCTCGCTTCGCTGCTCTTGGCTCCCTAGACTGATGGGCTACGGTGGTGGTTGGCCGACTTGCTCCGGTTGCGAGGTGGAGGAGGCACTGCCGGGTGAAAACTTCATCGACGATGACAGCTGCAGCCGCCATTTTCCTTTCTTGAAGGCGTCGAGTTTGGCATTGTCCCCCCCAAGCTCTCAGATCTCGAGAGAAAATCTCGGACCTGGGGTTCCCCGTGTCGGATGGTGTCGACGTCTCTACGTCGTTTCCTCCTTGGGGGCATCTTCATGGATTCCTTCTGCTTCGGGTGGACTCGCCTCTTGCTGCTTCATCTCCACCTCAGCTTCGATCCTGGTTGGCCATTGTTCTTGGCGACTCGAGTGGAGCTTGCTTGGACATCCTGGGGTGACCTCAACGACACGCTGCCCTTCGACCTCGGCGGCAGTTCACCGGTGTTGCGCCCTTCGGTCTCGGTGGCGCGTTGCCTTCTCGGCTTCGCCGGCGGCACACCGGTGCCTCCGCTCGAACTCGGCTATCCGACGCTCTTCGTTCGCGCCAGTGATGCTTCTCGGTATGCTTCTACTTCGGTGTCTCCTTCCTGTCAGGGTTGTGCTTCATGGTGGCCCGGACGACGTTCGCGTGGACATCCTGCGGTGGCCTCGGTAACACGCTGCCCTCGACCTCGGTGGCGGTACACTAGTGCCGCGCCTTTCGGTCTCGGTGGTGCGTTGTCTTTTGGCTTCGTCGGCGCACATCGGTGTCGCCGCGCGAACTCGGCTATCCGACGCCCTTCGTTCGTTCCAGTGATGTTCCATTGTGAGTTGTTGGTCTGGTGCCCGTATGTTTCTCCATAGGCCTTGTTGTGGTTCATTGTCAGGGGTGGAACAAGCTGCTCTGCGGAGCTTGCTATCCGAGATGTCGGCCTCTAGGGGTTTCGGTTTTGTTCTGTTGCTAGCCTTCCCCTCCATTTTGTTTCGGGGGGGGGGGGGGGGGGGGGGGGGGGGGGGGGGGGGGGGGGGGGGGGGGGGGGGGGGGGGGGGGGGGGGGGGGGGGGGGGGGGGGGGGGGGGGGGGGGGGGGGGGGGGGGGGGGGGGGGGGGGGGGGGGGGGGGGGGGGGGGGGGGGGGGGGGGGGGGGGGGGGGGGGGGGGGGGGGGGGGGGGGGGGGGGGGGGGGGGGGGGGGGGGGGGGGGGGGGGGGGGGGGGGGGGGGGGGGGGGGGGGGGGGGGGGGGGGGGGGGGGGGGGGGGGGGGGGGGGGGGGGGGGGGGGGGGGGACTTTCATGTTGCATATTTTCTGTTTCGACGATCGTAATCGAGTAGATCCACAAATTTTTTATGATTGTATATATGCGTATGTGTGGTCTATTTTAATGACACCCCTTAATCTCCTTCCTTCCAATTGTTCCTCTGAGCCTCCCGTTGTTGGGAAACGTAGTAATAATTCAAAATTTTCCTGCGTGTCACCAAGATCAATCTAGGAGATGCTAGCAACGAGAGAGAGGGAGTGCATCTTCATACCCTTGAAGATCGCTAAGCGGAAGCGTTACAAGAACGCGGTTGATGGAGTCGTACTCGCGACGATTCAAATCGCGGAAGATCCGATCCAAGCGCCGAACGGACGGCGCCTCCGCGTTCAACACACGTACAGCCCGGGGACGTCTCCTCCTTCTTGATCCAGCAAGGGGGAAAGAGAAGTTGAGGGAGAACTCCGGCAGCACGACGGCGTGGTGGTGGAGCTTGCGGTTCTCTGGCAGGGCTTCGCCAAGCACTACGGAGGAGGAGGAGGAGTTGGAGGGTGGAAGGGTTGCGCCAGGGGAAGGGTGCGGCTGCCCTCCCACCCCCCACTATTTATAGGGTGAAGGGGAGAGGGGGCTGGCCCCCTAGATGCATCTAGAGGGGGGGCCAGGAGGGGGAGACTTGCCCCCCAAGCAGGTGGGAGGCGCCCCCACCCCCTAGGGTTTCCAACCCTAGGCGCCTTGGGCCCTTGGGGGGGCGCACCAGCCCACTAGGGGGCTGGTTCCCACCCATGTTCAGCCCACTAAGACCTCCGGGGTAGGTGGCCCTACCCGGTGGATCCCCGGACACCTTTCAGTGGTCCCGGTACAATATCGATAACCCCCGAAACTATTCCGACGACCGGAACTGGACTTCCCATATATAAATCTTCACCTCCGGACCATTTCGGAACTCCTCGTGACGTCCGGGATCTCATCCGGGACTCCGAACAACCTTCGGTAACCATATACAATTTCCCATTACAACTCTAGCGCCACCGAACCTTAAGTGTGTAGACCCTACGGGTTCGGGAACCATGTAGACATGACCGAGACATCTCTCCGGCCAATAACCAATAGGGGGATCTGGATACCCATATTGGCTCCCACATGTTCCACGATGATCTTATCGGATGAACCACAATGTCGGGGATTCAATCAATCCCGTATACAATTTCCTTTGTCCATCGGTATGTTACTTGCCCGAGATTCGATTGTCGGTATCCCCATACCTCATTCAATCTCGTTACCGGCAAGTCTCTTTACTCGTTCCGTAACGCATGATCCCGTGGCTAACTCCTTAGTCACATCGAGCTCATTATGATGATGCATTACCGAGTGGGTCCAGAGATACCTCTCCGTCATACGGAGTGACAAATCCCAGTCTCGATTCGCACGCACTATCATCTCCCCCTCGATCTTTTTCATCTTTTAATCACATAACGG